>JACEEZ010010305.1:25426-36885 GCA_016584305.1 Chionoecetes opilio | reverse complement strand
GGAAAAGGTGCGGGGCAAAAAGTGTGCGGGGTTGTGGGGGGAGATTTTCATGCAAGAAAGCAGCTGGAAATGCCCCGAACGGGCAGCTGCAAATGTGAGAAGAGACACAAAAATTAAAATTATGAATCATACCGCTTTGTAAAGGGTGTTTAAACAAAGACAGGGATTCGCAGCTGTACAGGAAAAACATGATTGTTGTATAATGGCTTAATGAATACTTTTTTTCAAATGCACCGCAGTAGATTAACCAGGGGCATTTTTGAATTGCAAGGAGTATGTTTTAATTGTGTTCTGCTAATAAACTACAGGGCATTTCGCGATGCCCCGGGGGGTTAAAGTCGAATAAATTTTAAATTTTATTTTTTTTTGACAGCCATTTTGGAAATTTTTTGTTCTGGAGTTATTAAAAATAATAATAAGAAAACTTGACCCAATAAACATACCCTTTAGAATTTTTTTAAAAAACCCATTTACCCTAATTTCCACCCGGAAATGTCAAAAAAATAAAAAGCTTTCCTTATGCATCTGAGTGAGGGGATCATTTGTTCCCTTCAAAACATAGCTAGGAGCCTGTAGAGTGCCTGAAAAAATTTTGGTGTTTTTATCCGGATGTCCCATATTTCAAAAGCTTTTGCGGATATAAATAAAATCAAAACAACCCTTTAACTAACTATAACCCAAATTAAGAACCAAATTTAACTTTCTTTTATCATATAAAAATAAATGGTTAAATTTGGTTAATTTAAAGGGTTTGGTCTAGGTTTAAATTTTAGGTTTGGTTAAATTTTGGATAGGTTTGGAGTTAAGTTTTGTGACATTATATATTTTTTAGGTTAAATAAGCGAATCTGACAAAATGTTTTGGTCCAGGAGGCGTGCCAATGTTTTCCGGTGTGAGTCTCTGCCGTACGGGAGTCGGGCAGGGTAGCACCCGGGCGGGGTAGCTAACGGGTGTCTCGGCATTAGAACAAAAAAACGATTCAACTGCTTTGTGGGCCCTGCTTGGCACTATTCAATGTATTGGGCCCACTTGGGGCCCACTATTAAATGCTAATCGGCCTGCTTGTGGCAGTATTCAAAGCAAAGTGGGCCCGTTTGGGCATATTTGGATGTAAATGGCCTGCTTGTGGACGATTCAGTTGCGGTAGGCCCTCTTTGGCACTTTTGGATGCTAAATGGGCCCTGCTTTGGGGCACGATACAGTGCTGTGTTAGCCCGCTTATGGCACTTTTTGGTGCTAAATCGGCCTGCTTGTGGCACGATACAGTTGCTTTTTGAGCCCGCTTATGGCACGTTTTAGAGCTATGTGGCCTTTTGGGCTCATGGGGGCAATAGTTTGGTTACGAATTCCCGACACAGATCTGACACAAAACGTAACGAAACCCGACCCGGCCCGGGGTGCAAACATGAACGCACAAGTTGGGGTCCTCAGCCAGGCCGATAACTTCTTTACGGTTTGCCGATCAATGCCAATATGGTTTGTGTTTTCCCGAACGATTGATCCCGGCCCCGTAATGACATGTTTGCTGGGTATGGTGTGCATTTTTCCATTTAAGACTCGTTTTGACAGAAAAAGCTGCACGTCTCCCTGTTTAATAATTATTTTTTTTCTTTGATCGATCAAAACAACAACAAAAAAAAAACAAAATAAGTTTGAATAAAATGTGAGCAAATACAAAACAGTCACAGTCAGCTTAGAAATAAAATTTAATAGTAAATATAGACAGGGAGAGAGAGAGAAGAGACAGCAGAGAGCAGACAGGGAGAGAGACAGACATTAGAAGGGAGAGAAAGACAGACGAAGCAGGGAGAGGAGAGACAGACAGACAGACAGACAGAGAGACAGACAGACAGACAGAAGAAAAGTTTTACAGGAACTACCACGTGTAGCCTCGCGGCCTCTTGTAGCTTCTTATGTTTTATGTTCAGACAGACAGACGGGAGAGGAGAGAGACAGACAGACAGAGGCAGACAAACAGACAGACAGAGAGAGAGAGAGAGAAGAGGAGGAGAGAGAGAGAGAGAGAGAGACAGACAGACAGACAGACAGACGACAGAGAATGACAGACAGACAGACAGACAGACAGACGAGGGGACAGAGGAGGGAGAGATAGACAGACAAGGAAAGACAGACAGACAGACAGACAAACAGAGAGAGAAAGAAGTGAAACTCGGCTCGTGCTCGCGCCTTCCCACAGCCCCCAAGAGGGCCGACCCACAACAAGGGACTCGACAATAGTTACAATTTGGACGATGACGAGTATTTATCATCGAAGACCCCACAATCCCAACGAGTGAGTTTTATCAACACCCCCACACCTTTATAGCGCGTATTTTAACCTTGTTCACCGTAATTAAGGGTTATGTAAAGATTGTAGCTCCACATTCAGGGGTTTTGGGGGGTTCTGTGGGAATACGTTTTTCTTTGTAGGTTTTTGGGGTTTTGGGGGGATTTTGGTGAGGGAGTGGAAAAAAATTTGCCCGAATTGACTTGTGACGTTATTTTTTTCTGTGTTATTATTTTTATTGTTATGGTAATAATGGACGAGAGTTTGCACGGTCGTTTTCAGAGACACCAACTATTTTCTTGGCCTACAATAGGTGCTTGTTCTAATGGTGCTTGTTTATTTTGCGCAAACCAAAAAAAAAAAAAAAAAAATTGAAACCTAATTTAACCTATGTTGTAATGAAACCTAACCTAACCTTTAACCACAAAATATACTTTTTTTTAAAATTTATTTATTTATTTATTATTATTATTTTTTTTTATATAATTTTTTTAGGTTTGCGCAAAATAATACTAGCACCATTACAACAAGCACCTATTGAAGGCCAAGAAAAAATAGTTGGTGTCTCTGAAAACGACCGTGAAACTCGTCCATTATTAACCGTTATTATTTTACACTAGGACCAGAAGGGGTGGAGTCATTTCGTACACAAATTGTTCGGTCAATTGTTACGGTAGCGTAGCATACGGTAGCGTTTTTACGCATTCCCCCCCCTTCCCCCCAAACAACACACACACACACACACCACACAGAGACACACACATACAGGGGTACTCCGTGGTGTAGGGGAACCCACGCTCGGTTCACAACCGAAAAGTCCCGGGTTCGACCCCCGGAGGGAGCGGAAACAGATGGGTTGTTTCCTTAAAACCCGAGCCCCTGTCCACCCAGCAGTGAATGGGTACCGGGTGTTAGCCAGGGTTTATGACCTGCCTACCGGGGTGGTGGCTTCCCCCAACACTAAGCACTAAGGATGAATGATAAAATAAATGTTGATATGGAGACGGGGCCATACGAGCGTTGCTCAGGCCCTGTAAAATACAACAACTAGATGAATACACACACACACACACACACACACAAGTCCATCATCTCCAGATTACATGGAAGAAATTCTACCGTAGATAACACTAGTCGCCAGGACAACGTTTTTTTTCGCTGTACAGACGTGTGGTGGCGTTAATAGTTACATTTCTACATCCATGATTTCAGGAAAGTTAGAAGGGGCTATCTGGAGAGTCTGTGTCATCTTGTGTCTTCATCTGTGTCATAGTAGGGCTATAAATGAACAAATGACATAAATATCACCAAAGTGACGTTTTCCTGCATAGTTCTCATGTGTTTTGGATGAATCAGACACTTGTCTTTGTACGAAATGGTTGTTTATAGGTGTGAACTACGGTTATAGGGAGTTTCGTACACAAGTTGTTTCGTACCCAGGTTTTCTTAGTTGTTTCGTACACTGATTATGAGTTTTTTCGTACATACCTGGTGTCGTTTTCGTAACTAGTAGTCAAGTTCAACTGAGCTGAGTGTACGAAACGACTATGGTTTCCTATAGACTACGAAACAACTTTTTGGTGTACAAATCTACTGGTGTACGAAACAACTTGTGTACGAACTGACTGTTGGTAGTGGTGGTATTACTGTATTAGTAATAGTAATAGTAGTAGTAGTAGTAGTTTATAGAATGGTTATATGAGAGAGAGAGAGAGAGATATTTATAACATTATTTGTTTATTAGTATTTTTTTTTACTTTGATTATATATTTTTTTTCTCTTTTTTTGACTTTTAATTTTTTTTTCTTTGTTTCTGGTTTTTTCCTTTTTATTGCATTTCCTTCCTTCCTTCCTTCCCTTTCCCCTTCTATCTTTTCTATATTTCTATATTTTGCCCGGTCGGGCAAGCATCTTCTCAGGATGATTGAACAGCAAGCAAAATTTGAGCAAGCGAATTTTTTCTCTTGCAAGAAAAATTTTTCTCTTGCTCCCCGCCAGAAACGCCTTTTTCATATACTCTGCAGGGCTATAGCTTTGCCTAACAAGCTATTAAAAAAAACTTGTTTTCCTTAAAAGTAATCGTCCAGACCATTTCATCATTCCTGATTTAATGCAATCAAATCATAGCCATTAAAACGAGTATATCAACAATACGTCGTCACTTTTGTATCCAGTCAGCCGTTTTTAATAATCCGCAATCAAAATCTGCAAATTCCCCGAGTTTTCAAAACGCTCTCAAGGTTTGCAGACGCTCAGGCTCAGGCTCGGTGACGTAGCATCGGGGAGGCTCATCTTCCCACGCTTGATCAGAGAGGCACTTAAACACAAAAATAAATTTTAGTACTGAAGATATTTGGGTGTTTCTGATAGATTTGTTTTGCTAAATGCCACATGCATGCATCCTTTATGGGTGCAGCAAGACAGCTGTGCCTTTCGAGAAAAATTTGCACACGGAAAGGAGTGGCGTGTGTAGGAGTGGAGTGGCGGAGTGGCGTGGGGTTTGATTCACGCCTATAGTGTGTTGGGGCGAGCAGTTGTGTGAGAAACGGTGTGTAGTGAGGGTTAGCGATGGACACCACGACTGTGAGGCTTTGCCTCTTAACAAGACCAAGTAAACCAAGTAAACCGGGTGTGGGAGTGGGCGTGCCCTGTGGTGAGGGTGTGGCTGTCACACTTTCTGCCTTCCCGCCCGCATTTTTCCAACTCTATGCTGTAGTTAAGGGCTAGTATGTGGTTTCCGAGTAATTTACTTTTGACTGTAGCTCCAAAACAACCATAGGATTTTCTCGAAAGTACCTTCATTGTGATTCCCACACACACATTGTTTAACCTTATTTACCAATCCATGTTTTGGAGAAGTGCCAGGTCCTCCTGCGAACCTCGGGCTCTGCTAACACCTGTTCATCCACCTCGTACTCGGGCTCAACATATAGGATCCCATGAACAATCTGAGGTTCGTTTCCTCATAGTATACGCGACCAGCGTCATTTCTTTCGGTGTCAGATTGAGCATCGTACTCAAAGATCTGTCACAGCGGACAGATTCACTGTCTGACACCGAAGTACAATCGCTCATCATAACATTTGCCGACAGGTGTCAGACAGAGTGTCTGCGGGCGTCCCTGTTCTGACGTCATCAATAACAGTCGTAGCCCTGTTGGAGGAAGATTTTTTTTTTTCGCGCGCTTTTTACAAAAGTCGTGTTTTTTACGGAATATGGCCTGGAAATCAATTATTTTGGTGGATTAGGTGTTTTGAATGTACATTCAACATAATTCGGCAAAAAAAATTTGGGTGGACGATTACTTTAACAGGAACTAGCGCGTGTAGGTCTCATGGCCTCTTGTACTTTTTTATTTTTTTATGTTTTTATGTTCTTACTCATGGCAACTCAGAAGCGTCATATGAGTAGCTCTGGGCTGGTCCCGCCTCTCATAGCATTTGGCCATTTGAGAGTATCTCATAAACATTCTTTGCCACTCAGAGCAACTTAAAGTGCTCAGAGTGGCTAAGAGTAGCAAAGATTCTTTAAAAAAAACCACCCCTGATCTAAAACAAACACAAAAGACGTTTTTTGCACTCAAGGCTTTTCATATTCAGCGGAATGGTTTCAGGAAATATTTGTTTTTTAATTATATTAGTTATTTTTTTAAGTGAAAAGGTGTTTGTCCGTGGCAAATGACCCCTTTAGGACGGGTGGGCTGGAGGGCAGCGGTCACTTGTCTGTATCCATGGCAGGGATTGGCCTCTGCCCCCCCCCCCCTCTCTTTCTTTATGTGAAAGTATTGATTTAATGGAAAGTATTTACTGTATAGTCTTGTTTTTACTTATGCACTGTAGGGTACACATTCTTGAGCAAATTTCAATTGAATAGAAGAATATTCATGTTTCTATTCTGTCCTTGCCTGTTTATTGAAAGAGAGAGAGACCCCGCCCCTCTCTCTCACTCCCCCATTATCTGCCCCATTACCCATTATTGGTTGTGCCTGATGTGCAAGGCTTAGCTACACTTGCCTGTATTGAAGGTCACTAGCCACTCACCACTCCAATCCTCCACCCTGTAGGTGGTGGCGTGGGGCCCTCCTGTGCTGGCCTTACTCCTTGGCTGCAAACACTGGCTAGGTGTTAGCTGGAGGGTGAAGCAGGAAGCACCCTTCAAAGGGAAACCTTGCCTGCTTGTGTGCTGACGGCCACCAATGTTACAGGTGCTGAGGGGGAAGAGTCCAGGTCGGCGCCCACGCCAGGACTCCTCCCGGCTTCCCTTGTATTAGGGGGAAAGCTTGGTTCATCCCCCGGGGCCCCCACCGGGGTTCCCTGCAGGACCCGCTGACGCCTCCCACCACAGGGTTTTCTGGCAGAAGTAGTGCTGGGAATGGAGGGCATGAGCACCTACACTTGTGATGACTGTGGCAAAGTGTGCTCCAGCAAGGCTGGCATTAATGCACACATCCTCACCCCTACACGCAAGACAGGGCTGAGGTTGACCACTGTGGCAAAGTGTTCACTCGTAAGGATGCTATTAGGAGGCACATGGTCACCCACACTGGTGAGAGAACTTTGAGTGCCAGGAGTGTAGGAAAAACATTTACCTCAAGAGCATTCTTAACACACACATGCTCACCCACACTGGTGAGAGTAACTTTGAGTGTCAGGAGTGTAGGAAAACATTTGCCGTTAAGAGCCATCTTAACAGACACATGCTCACCCACACTGGTGAGAGAAACTTTGAGTGCCAGGAGTGTAGGAAAAAATTTACCCCCAAAAGCCATCTTTAAAACACACATGCTCACCCACACTGGTGAGAGGAACTTTGAGTGTCAGGAGTGTAGGAAAACATTTGCCGACAAGAGCCTTCTTAACAGACACATGCTCACCACACTGGGAGAGAAACTTTGAGTGTCAGGAGTGTAGGAAAACATTTGCCCACAAGAGCCATCTTAACACACACATGCTCACCCACACTGGTGTGAGAAACTTTGAGTGCCAGGAGTGTAAGAAAACATTTACCTCAAGAGCAGTCTTAACAGACACATGCTCACCCACACTGGTGAGAGAAACTTTGAGTGTCAGGGGTGTAGGAAAAAATTTGCCACAAGAGCGATCTTTAACAAACACATGCTCACCCACACTGGTGAGAGAAACTTTGAGTGTCAGGAGTGTAGGAAAACATTTACTACCAAGAGCAATCTTAACACACATATGCTCACCCACACTGGTGAGAGAAACTTTGAGTGTCAAGAGTGTAGGAAAACATTTACCTGCAAGAGCCATCTTAACATCTACATTCTCACCCACATGGTGAGAGAAACTTGAGTGTCAGGAGTGTAGGGAAAAAAATTTTCCCACAAGAGCCATCTTAACAGACACATGCTCACCCACCCCTGGTGAGGAGAAAAATTTGAGTGTAGGGGTGTAGGAAAAACATTTAACCCACAAGAGTAGTCTTAAAAAGACACATGGTCACCCACCCCTGGTGAGAGAAACTTTGAGTGCCAGGAGTGTAGGAAAACATTTTCCCACAAGACTATTCTTAACAAACACATGCTCCCCACACTGGTGTGAGAAACTTTGAGTGCCAGGAGTGTAGGAAAACATTTACCCTCAAGAGCATTCTTAACGAACACATGCTCACCCACACTGGTGTGAGAAACTTTTAGTGTCAGGAGTGTAGGAAAAATTTGTCCAGAAGGGCCATCTCAACAGAAACATGCTCACTCACATGGAGAGAGGAAGTACAAGTGTGATATTTGCGGCAAGTGTTTTCCTAGCAAGGGGCGTGTTGCCAGGCATATCCAGACACACCTGTGAGGAGGGGAAAGGCTGTGTGGGGTTGTGCTTGTGGTGGTGGGTGAGGGGCTTGCCAGGATATACAACGCCACTTGTAAGGTTTGTTAAGAATATCAATAAAGCCATTTCATAAATAATTGTGTTCAATGGGTTTTTTTTCACAGATTACAGAGAGAGAGAGAGGAGAGAGAAGAGAGAGAGGAAAAGAGAGAGGAGAAGAGAGAGGAGAAGAGAGAGAGGAGAGCGAGAGAGAAGAGAGTAGAGAGAGAGAGAGAGAGAGAGAGAAGAGAGACCCCCCGAGAGAGGAGAGAGAGAAGAGAGGGAGAAGAGAGAGAAGAGAGAGAGAGAGAGATGAGATGAGAGAGAGGGGGAGAGAGAGAGAGAGAGATGAGAGAAAGAGAGAGAGAGAGATGAGAGAAGAGAGAGAGAGGAGAGAGAGAGGGAGAAGAAGAGAGGGAAGAGAGAGAGAGAGAGAGATGAGAAGGAGGGAGGAGAGATGAGGAAGGGGAGAGAGAGAGCAGAGAGAAAAGAAGAGAGAGAGAGAGGAGAAGAGAGAAAAAGAGAGAGGAGAGAAGGAGGAGAGAGAGAGAAGAGAATGGAGAGGAAAAGGGGAACGAAGAGGAGAGAGTGTTCAACATCACGCATGAACAGATGTAGAAGAGAAATACAATATTATTACATTATTATCTTCCTCCTCCTCTTCTCTCATGGCATCCCCTCTCTTCTTCCTCCAGACGTAATATAGTAATGAAAAAATTATTAAAAACATTTTTTCATTAGTATGATTTTTATGTTTTTTATTTTTGCCACAACAAGTTTTTTTAATTGTTTATGCTTTCAATGATAAAAGTCAGAAAGTAACAGAAGAGAGAGAGAAAATTCAGCAGATTTAAAACGACCACATAAGCAAAGTATGTACGCTTATACGGCGGTTTTCCTCGCCGTAGCTCTCACTCGCGTTACCTTCGTTTTCCCCGTGTGACCTGCCACCTGGTACCTTCTAGAAGCCTTACCCTATCCTACCTTACCCTACCCTTATAAAAGCAAGAAGACCATCCTTTAAATTCAGCTGGCCCTTCTACTCTCGGATTTAAACGGAGTATCGCATATCCGGATCACCCTCCCCCCTAATGTGTTATAGGAGGGTTTACTGTGTATTGCATGGAACGGACCTTGTAGTAACTTTTGCTGAAAAAGTAAATTTCATAGAATACAGAACAACTAATGTCACTGGTTGAGATCCACAGAAAACAATGAAGTGCTTCCCATAAAAGTGTAGGAGTGGTAAAGTAAAATTTTTGGCAGGCTTTGTGGAGACGGAGATCCCAGAGTGTGATGCAGAAAGGCAACAACATGTACCATAGGCAATAAATGTTATATAAGGGATATATAAAAGGGTTAATAAAGCACTGTTACTATAGAAACATGTCGCTCGTCCAGAACCTACCCGTGTGGAAGTCTGGGAGCACCAATTATCACTGCAACAACAACACTAACAACAACTAAACACATAAAGATGCAATAATATAGTGGCCATAATTATAGGAAGGATTTAAATGAAGAAGAAAAATACAGTATATTGCATTGAATGAATATGTACGTGTGTGTGTGTGTTGTTTTGTGTGTAACCGTGTGTGTGTGTGTGTGTGTTGTGTGTGTGGAAAGGAAAGCTGGAAAAGCGTACTGTAGATAAAAAAAAATAGGGAAGAAAGGTTCACAATAGGGTGGTAAATGATGAAATGGACTTAGTTATTAGGTAGGTAGGGCGGGAGCATTAGGGAGCTTTAAAAGGGGCTGGACAGTGTTATGGATGGGGATGAAAGGTGGATGGGTAGTGTTAAGTAACAGAACATACCACGTGTAGGTCTCCCAGCCTCTTTAGCTTTCTATTTCTTATTCTTATGTGTGTGGGGTTGTGTGTAATGAAAGGAAAGGAAGATGACCACATAAACAGCATTTTAACACGCATTTTCCTTCAGCGAACTGGTGGGTGTGCTGGTGGTGATGTACACGCACACACACACACACCCCAGCCAGTGGCGTCACCAGGAAAAAAAATTTGGGGGGGCTTTAGCCCCGGGGTGGTAATGGGCGAGCGCAGCGAGCCTATCCAGCTGGGGGGTCGGGGGGTAATTTTGAAAATTAATCAGTTCCAGGGTAATTTTGAGGCCCAAAAAAGAGAAGAAAGTGGAATTAAGCTTTAATTACATGACACATAAATTAATAGAGTTATGCCATGCATCATACCATATTAACTAAATTTGATAATTTGAAGAAAAAATTTATTCTGTTTATACAAAATAATAAAATTACCATTTTTCTCTCTCCACTAACAACCACAAAGGAATTGCACAATGTATGTTTTTGGTTTGTTTCTCAGTAAGGTTTTATCTTGATAATGAAAAAAATATATAAATATAAACTTACAATATATTCAAGGTATTTCCCTTATTGCACAAAAACAGGTACATGGGATACTGTAGTTAAACAGAATAAAGTACATGATCATGATAAAGTAACTAAAAGCCGATTTAACCTGCCTCCCACTGCCCTGCCACCCTGGCACCCACTGCCTTAACCTGCATACCACTCTGTTACCCTGCCTCCCGTCCTGTGTTACCCTGCCTCCCACTGCCTTACCCTGGCTCCCACTGCCTTACCCTGGCTCCCATCCTGTGTTAACCTGCCTCCCGTCCTGTGTTACCCTGCCACCCACTGCCTTACCCTGGCTCCCACTGCCTTAACCTGCATACCACTGTGTTAACCTGCCTCCCGCCCTGTGTTACCCTGCCACCCACTGCCTTACCCTGGCTCCCACTGCCTTAACCTGCATACCACTGTGTTAACCTGCCTCCCGTCCTGTGTTACCCTGCCACCCACTGCCTTACCCTGGCTCCCACTGCCTTAACCTGCATATCACTGTGTTAACCTGCCTCCCGTCCTGTGTTACCCTGCCCCCCACTGCCTTACCCTGGCACCCACTGCCTTAACCTGCATACCACTGTGTTAACCTGCCTCCCGCCCTGTGTTACCCTGCCTCCCACTGCCTTACCCTGGCTCCCACTGCCTTAACCTGCTAGTCCGGCAGCTTAGTGAAATGATGGGGACATGCCGGATAAAAGCACCAAAATTTTTTCAGGCACTCTACAGGCTCCTAGCTATGATTTTGAGAGGGGAGACAAATGATCCCATCACTCAGATGGCTATAAGGAACGCTTCTTTATTATTTTGACATTTCCGCATGTGGAAATTAGGGTAAATGGGTTTTTTAAAAGAATAGTCATAAGGATAATGTTTATTGGATGCAAGTTATCTTATTATTATTATTTTAATACTTCCAGAACAAAATATTCAATATGGCTGTCAAAAAAACTAATCAATTATTA
>JACEEZ010010305.1:7500-19409 GCA_016584305.1 Chionoecetes opilio | reverse complement strand
AATTTTGTGAAAATTACCGTTATCAAAAAATGGTCATAGAGGCTTCTGAGTAATTGGATCGTTTGTCTCCCCTCTCAAAATCATAGCTAGGACCCTGTAGAATGCTGAACAAAATTTGGTGCTTTTCCAGCATGTCCCCATCCTCTTGAATCTGGTCCTAGCGGCCGGACTATGCCTCCCATCCTGTGTTAACCTGCCTCCCGTCCTGTGTTACCCTGCCACCCACTGCCTTACCCTGGCTCCCACTGCCTTAACCTGCCTCCACTGTGTTAACCTGCCTCCCGTCCTGTGTTACCCTGCCACCCACTGCCTTACCCTGGCACCCACTGCCTTAACCTGCATACCACTGTGTTAACCTGCCTCCCGTCCTGTGTTACCCTGCCTCCCACTGCCTTACCCTGGCTCCCACTGCCTTAACCTGCCTCCCATCCTGTGTTAACCTGCCTCCCGTCCTGTGTTACCCTGCCACCCACTGCCTTACCCTGGCTCCCACTGCCTTAACCTGCCTCCCATCCTGTGTTAACCTGCCTCCCGTCCTGTGTTACCCTGCCACCCACTGCCTTACCCTGGCTCCCACTGCCTTAACCTGCCTCCCGTCCTGTGTTAACCTGCCTTCCCGTCCTGTGTTACCCTGCCACCCACTGCCTTAACCTGCCTCCCGTCCTGTGTTACCCTGCCTCCCACTGCCTTACCCTGGCTCCCCACTGCCTTTACCTGCCTACCTCTGTGTTAACATGCCTCCCGTCCTGTGTTGCCCTGCCTCCCACTGCCTTTACCTGCCTACCACTGTGTTAACAAGCCTCCCGTCCTGTGTTACCCTGCCTCCCACTGCCTTACCCTGCCTCCCACTGCCTTTCCCTGCCTACCACTGTGTTAACAAGCCTCCCGTCCTGTGTTACCCTGCCTCCCACTGCCTTACCCTGCCTCCCACTGCCATTCCCTGCTCCCATCCTGTGTAACCTGCCTCCCGTCCTGTGTTACCCTGCCACCCACTGCCTTACCCTGTTCCCACTGCCTTAACCTGCCTCCCGTCCTGTGTTAACCTGCCTCCCGTCCTGTGTTACCCTGCCTCCCACTGCCTTACCCTGGCTCCCACTGCCTTTACCTGCCTACCACTGTGTTAACCTGCCTCCCTTTCCTGTGTTAACCTGCCTCCCGTCCTGTGTTACCCTGCCTCCCACTGCCTTACCCTGGCTCCCACTGCCTTTACCTGCCTCCCATCCTGTGTTAACCTGCCTCCGTCCTGTGTTACCCTGCCACCCACTGCCTTACCCTGGTTCCCACTGCCTTAACCTGCCTCCCGTCCTGTGTTAACCTGCCTCCCGTCCTGTGTTACCCTTGCCACCCCTGCCTTAACCTGCCTCCCACTGTGTTAACCTGCCTCCCGTCCTGTGTTACCCTGCCTCCCACTGCCTTACCCTGGCTCCCACTGCCTTTACCTGCCTACCACTGTGTTAACATGCCTCCCGTCCTGTGTTACCCTGCCACCCACTGCCTTAACCTGCCTACCACTGTGTTAACCTGCCTCCCGTCCTGTGTTACCCTGCCTCCCACTGCCTTACCCTGCCTCCCACTGCCTTTACTGCCTACCACTGTGTTAACATGCCTCCCGTCCTGTGTTACCCTGCCACCCACTGCCTTAACCTGCCTACCACTGTGTTAACCTGCCTCCCGTCCTGTGTTACCCTGCCTCCCACTGCCTTACCCTGGCTCCCACTGCCTTTACCTGCCTACCACTGTGTTAACATGCCTCCCGTTCCGTAGAATATACTTAGTAATTTCAAGGTTTGTTAGCAAACATATTTCAACATTTAAATGAAACATCAAACCAATTTTTCTATAAAAGTGTGAAAAATAAGGTTTTGCTCTGGCATGGAAAATTGGATAAATATTCCTTTTTATTGTTTTTGGGTAGCAGGCTACTAGCAGCAATTTTGGGGGGGCTGAGTCCTTGACTTGGGGGGGCTAAGTCCCCCTTAGCCCCCCCACAGTGACGCCACTGACCCCAGCCCATAAAGAGATCCCTGCTCGACTCAACACCACATACACACACACGCACATACACATTCTACGTTATTAAGGAGGATGAGAACAGTTTATTTTAACCCCTTGAGACCCAGAATGTAATTTCCATTGTAATTTGACTACTATTAGACGATTTTTAGTGACTATAAGCAATATTTTAATAGCTATGACCTGTTTAGTATCCTTGTCCATTAACTAATTTGGTATATTTAGTTACTTTTCCTAAATTTATGGCTAACAACAGATATTTTTTTTATAGCAGAGGAAAGATCTGGGCGTGAAGGGGTTAATGACTATTTATATATATCGCTATTTCTCCCCCTCTCCTATAGGCAGCTGTGTATGTGCGTGCGTGTGTCCGTGAAGTTACAGATCTGCGGACGATATGTTGTGTAGAGTGTGTGGGCGTGGCGGCATTATATTTATTTATTTATTTGCAATTTTATTATTATTATTATTGACTTCCTTTTTTCTATCATCCACTAAGGCTTCCATATTTTCTCACTATTTTCACTTATTTTCTATTTAACTTTCTCTTATTTTCTCACTCTCACTTTCTTTAAATTTTCTCACTTTTTTCACTCATTTTCTGTTTCACTTTCACTTATTTTCTCCCTTTGTTTTTTAATTTTCTCACTTTTTTCACTTATTTTCTATTTCAGTTTCACTTATTTTCTCACTTTCTCTAACTTTCTTTAAATGTTCTCACAATTTTCACGCATTTTCTTTCTTTTTTAACTCGCTATCTTTTTTTTTCATATCGAAGATATTAAAGAAATTATCAAGATTATCAATTATTTTATTAATTATGATTATCCAGGAATGGCCCGGAGGGTCATTCCTGAGGTATCATCAGAAACCGCATAGGGGAGTGTCCGATTGAAGAGCTATGTGTGTGTGTGTGCGGTGTCTGTCCGGTTGAACTCCTCCGAGATGGCTGAACACACAGACTTCATATATGCATCAATATAATGTCTATGCCTCTGTGATGGCCGAGAAGTGTGCGAAAAAAAGAAAAAAAAAACCTCCCACCAAGGGAGGAACTCCCAAGATGAGGGAACTCCCTCATTCTTCGTGTCCAAGTGGCAAGCATCCCCTTGCGAGCGACGCAAGAGTGCAGCACGGAAAGTGTGGACGCCATTCGCTGCCTCATGGGTCACGCCATTAAGGTGGCCAAGCTCGACTTCTAGGAAAGCGTGAACACCGTCCTTGTGGGTGCCATCAGAGTGGCCACCATGGTCGACTTCATCTACGGCTTGAAGCTCAAGCCCATCAGGGAGGTCAAGCTTTGCTGCCCGGAGCTAAAATGACCTCTTGTATGGAGTGTGGTCAGGGTCGGCAATAATACATTTATCAAAGTATATGTGCTGGAGTCCTTCTTAATGTAAGGCATAGACCACTGTATACCAGTATATAGTGGTCTATGTGTAAGGCCATTACTGGGTATGCAGTTTTCCACTTAAGACTTCTGTTTCTGACAGAGAAAGCTGCACGTCTACCTAGTTATAATAATTATTTATCTTCATTGATCGATCACAACAACAACAAAATACAAAAACATGAATAAGCTTGAATATAATGTGATGCAAATACAACAACAGTCACTAGTCAGCTTAGAAATATAATTAATAGTAATATATAGACGGAGAGAGAGACAGACAGCGAGACAGACAGGGAGAGAGACACAGATAGACAGGGAGAGACAGACAGGGAGAGAGAGAAAGACAGGCAGACAGACAGACAGACAGGGAGAGAGAGAGAGACAGACAGACAGGGAGAGAGAGAGAGAGACAGACAGACAGGGAGAGATAGACAGACAAGGAAAGACAGACAGACAGACAGAGAGAGAAAGCAAGTCGTAACTCGTGCTCGTGCTCGCGCCTTCCCACAGCCACCAAGATGGCCGACCCACAACAAATGGACGTCGACAATAGTTACAATTCGGACGATGACGACGTAGTTATCATCGAAGACACCACAATACCTAACGAGTGAGTACTATCATACACTCCCACACCTTTATAGCGCGTAGTTAACCTTGTGTCACCTGTAATTAAGGGTCTATTAAGGGTTATGTAAAGACTTGTAGCTCCATATTTCAGGGTGTTTTGGTGAGTTTCTGTGGGAATTATCGTTTTTTTTTGTGGGATTTTGGAGGTTTTGTGGGATTTTTGGGGATGGGTGGAAGGAAATTGTCCGAATTGACTTTGTGACGTTATTTTTTTCTGTGTTATTATTTTTTATTGTTATGGTAATAATGGACGCGAGTTTCACGGTCGTTTTCAGAGACACCAACTATTTTTTCTTGGCCTACAATAGGTGCTTGTTCTAATGGTGCTTGTTTTATTTTGCGCAAACCAAAAAAAAAAAAAAAAAAAAAAAAAAAAATGAAACCTAACTTAACCTTATGTTTTAATGAAACCTAACCTAACCTTAACCACAAAATTTTACTTTTTTCTTCTTTTTTTTTTTTTTTTTTTTTTTTTTTTTTTTTTAGGTTTGCGCAAAATAATACTAGCACCATTACAACAAGCACTATTGAAGGCCAAGAAAAAATAGTTGGTGTCTCTGAAAACGACCGTGAAACTCTCGTCCATTATAACCGTTATTATTTTACACTAGGGCCGAAGGGGTGGAGTCAGTTCGTACACAAATTGTTTCGGTCAATTGTTACGGTAGCGTAGCATACGGTAGCGTTTTACGCATTCCTCCCCCTTCCCCCAAACAACACACACACATACACACACAGAGACACACACATACACGGTACTCCGTGGTGTAGGGGAAGCACGCTCGGTTCACAACCGAAAAGTCCCGGGTTCGATCCCCGGACGGAGCGGAAACAGATGGGTTGTTTCCTTAAAACCCGTGCCCCGGTCCACCCAGCAGTGAATGGGTACCGGGTGTTAGCCAGGGTTTATGACCCGCCTACCGGGGTGGTGGCTTCCCCCAACACTAAGCACTAAGGATGAATGATAAAATAAATGTTGATATGGAGACGGGGCCATACGAGCGTTGCTCAGGCCCTGTAAAATACAACAACTAGATGAATACAACTAGATGAATACACACACACACACACACATACACACACACACACACACACACACACACACACACACACAAGTCCATCATCTCCAGATTACATGGAAGAAATTCTACCGTAGATAACACTAAAGTCGCCAGGACAACGTTTTTTTCGCTGTACAGACGTGTGGTGGCGTTAATAGTTACATTTCTACATCCATGATTTCAGGAAAGTTAGAAGGGGCTATCTGGAGAGTCTGTGTCATCTTGTGTCTTCATCTGTGTCATAGTAGGGCTATAAATGAACAAATTACATAAATATCACCAAAGTGACGTTTTCCTGCATAGTTCTCATTGTTTTGGATGAATCAGACACTCGTCTTTGTACGAAATGGTTGTTTATAGGTGTGAACTACGGTTATAGGGAGTTTCGTACACAAGTTGTTTCGTACCCAGGTTTTCTTAGTTGTTTCGTACATTGATTATGAGTTTTTTCGTACATACCTGGTGTCGTTTTCGTAACTAGTAGTCAAGTTCAACTGAGCTGAGTGTACGAAACGACTATGGTTTCCTATAGACTACGAAACAACTTTTTGGTGTACAAATCTACTGGTGTACGAAACAACTTGTGTACGAACTGACTGTTGGTAGTGGTGGTAGTACTGTAGTAGTAATAGTAGTAGTAATAGTAGTAGTAGTAGTAGTAGTAGTAGTAGTAGTAGTAGTAGTAGTAGTTTATAGAATGGTTATATGAGAGAGAGAGAGAGAGAGAGATTTATAACATTACTAGCCGCAAAGCCGCCCTCCGGGCGGACTTTTTCGCTAGCTCCTGCGGAGGGCTATTGGTGGGCCTTCGGCCCACCACCTGTGTTTCTTCGGCCCACCAAACACCGACTCTCCAGATAGCCCCTTCTAACTTTCCTGAAATCATGGATGTAGAAATGTATGTATTAACGCCAACCCATTCACATCACCCCCAACCCATTCACTCACCCATTATCCATCACCCCCCACCCATTCACTCACCCATTACCCTTCACCCCCCCCCCCATTCACCACCCATTACCCATCACCACACACCCATTCACTCACCCATCACCCCACACCCATTACCCATCACCCCACCCATTCACTCACCCATTACCCTACATCAAGGCTTCCTCAATTCTCGCAACCCACTTTTTATCACAATTATCGCTAATAGGCTGCTAAAAAAAAGAAGAAAAAAAGTGATCGGATCATCTCATAAGTGTGCTTAAAACCTTCCCCTGGTCAACCTGGTTCCAAAAATGTGGTATATGATGGGATTCCGCCACGGGGGGCGGAACTATACCACACACAGACACACACACATACACACACACACACACACACACACACACACACTTTCGCTTTTATTAATATAGATTTGTTTATTAGTATTTTTTTTACTTTGATTATATATTTTTTTCTCTTTTCTTGCCTATTTTCATTTTTTTTCTTTGTTTCTGGTTCTTCCTTTTTATTGCATTTCCTTCCTTCCTTCCTTCTTTCCTTCCTTCTATCTTTTCTATATTTCTATATTTTGCCCGGTCGGGCAAGCATCTTCTCAGGATGATTGAACAGCAAGCAAAATTTGAGCAAGCGAATTTTTTTCTCTTGCAAGAGAAATTTCTCTTGCTCCCCCGCAGAAAACGCCTTTATTCATATACTCTGCAGGGCTATAGCTTTGCCTAACAAGCTATTAAAGAAATTTTGTTTTCCTTAACAGGAACTAGCGCGTGTAGGTCTCACGGCCTCTTGTAGCTTCCTTATTTTCTTATGTTCTTACTCATGGCAACTCAGAAGCGTCATCTGAGTAGCTCTGGCTGGTCCCGCCTCTCATAGCATTTTGGCCACTTGAGAGTATCTCATAAACATTCTTTGCCACTCAGAGCAACTTAAAGTGCTCAGAGTGGCTAAGAGTAGCAAAGATTCTTTATAAAAACCACCCCTGATCTAAAACAAACTACACAGACGCTTTTGCACTCGAGTACTTTTCATATTCAACGGAAATGGTTTCAGGAAATATTTGTTCTATTAATTATATTAGTTATTTATTTAAGTGAAAATGTGATATCGGTGGCAAATGAGCCCTTATGGACAGGTGGGCTGGAGGGCAGCGGTCACTTGTCTGTATCCCATGGCAGGGATTGACCTCTGCCCCCCCCCCCCCCCTCTCTCTTTCTTTATGTGTAAGTATTGATTTAATGGAAAGTATTTACTGTATAGTCTTGTTTTTACTCATGCACTGTATGTACACATTCCTGAGCAAATTTCAATTGAATAGAAGAATATTCATGTTTCATATTCTGTCCTTGCCTGTTTATTGAAAGAGAGAGAGAGCCCGCCCCTCTCTCTCACTCCCCCATTATTGGTTGTGCCTGATGTGCAAGGCTTAGCTACACTTGCCTGCATTGAAGGTCACTAGCCACTCACCACTCCACTCCTCCACCATGTAGAGTGGTGGCGTGAGGCTCCTGTGCTGGCCTTACTCCTTGGCTGCAAACAGGTGTTAGCAAACTAGGTGTTAGCTGGAGGGTGAAGCAGGAAGCACCCTTCAAGGAAGCACTTGCCTGCTTGTGTGCTGACGGCCACCAATGTTACAGGTGCTGAGGTGAAGAGTCAGGGTCGGCGCCCACGCCAGGACTCCTTCCGGCTTCCCTTGTATTAGGGAACTCTTGGTTCATCCCCGGGGCCTCCACCGGGGTTCCTGCAGGACCAGCTGACGCCTCCCACCACAGGTGTGCTGGCAGAAGTAGTGCTGCAATGGAGGGCATGAGCACCTACACTTGTGATGACTGTGGCAAAGTGTGCTCCAGCAAGGCTGGCATTAATGCACACATCCTCACCCATACACCCAAGACAGGGCTGAGGTGTGACCACTGTGGCAAAGTGTTCACTCGTAAGGATGCTATTAGGAGGCACATGGTCACCCACACTGGTGAGAGAAACTGCGTCCTAAGACCGACTTAGTTATACCGGGCCAAGAAGATTACTAAGAAAGCATTTTCGGGCGTCATATCAGCCTCGTGTAAGGGGACAGAAGGCCAACCCTTCTTAGTGCCACCTAACCAATCAGCGCGCGCGACACAAGTCTGTATTTGGCGGGAAATACGTATACCACGCCGAGTCTCTCTCTCTCTCTCTCTCTCTCTTCTCTTTCCCTTCTCTCTCTCTCTCTCTCTCTCTCTCTTTCCCTTCTCTCTCTCTCTCTCTCTCTCTTTCCCTTCTCTCTCTCTCTCTTTCCCTTCTCTCTCTCTCTCTCTCCTTTTTTTTCTTCTATTATTTCTTCTCCCTCCTCTTCCTTCTCCTTGAGTTGCCAGATATGTATTTCTGCTAGTCACAGTGCAGTGTACACGCCGAGGGAGTCTCTCTCTCTCTCTCTCTCTCTCTCTGTCTCCTTTTTTTTCTTCTCCCTCCTCTTCCTTCCCCCTTTTCATCCTCCACACACACACATCATAGCCAGTATGTGATATTATCGTGAATAACGACACTTTTTTTCTGGTGTGTTTTGATATGTTTAGAATTAATCTGCTAACCGTTTCTGTCGCAAATCATATCTATTCCGCCCAGCCCACCCCTATATATATAGTATATATATAGCTCACACCTATGTTTGTGCGGGCTTTGTTGTTGCACCGGTAGTCATGCACTCTGGTCATGCATGGGTTGGAATAATCAGTCGGCTATCTTTCTTGGTTTTAATAAAGGATAAAAACTGTAACTTTCATTCACTTGTAGGGCTATATTCAAGAATGCTCGTCAAATCCCGGCCGGTGGAGATTTTCCACCGTCGTACCTCCACTGGTCTCATCTACAAGAACTGCCCCGACTGGTGGATATTTGACAGGCGTACCAACACAAGCGAGCCCAAAGCGGCATCAGTATTTTGACTGTTTTATACATATCTAATACATTTTACTAGTGAAATTTATCATTTCTGACATTAAAATAATAGCTAAGTTAGTGTTCGCCACTTGTCTGAGGCGTTGGTGCAGAAAAAATTGGCCTGAGTGATGCGTGCGAGTACATTTGAACGGCCCGCCACCACTGCTCCACACAATGGCTGCCCTCCACCCTCCCGCCGCCGCCTGGCTTCCTCACAAGTTCACACACCTATATAAGGCCTCCTGGACCAGATTTTACCTTAATGATGACACGTGTGCATTCACAGTGTATGGCTGTCACTCTCGGTTGTGTTGAAAACTCTCCTGTAATGGTCTGGGAAGAAATACGATGGAATGAGTGGAGAACGGGATGAAGGGGGGATGTGCAAGTTGTCGGGAATCAGCTGACATACCTCCACCCCTGAGCTCGACGCGTCGCGTCGTATTTTGATTCTTGTATACCAAAAACCGACACAACGGGTGGAGAAAAATTCTTGAATATGGCCCGTAGTGTTCAGGAACTCTCTTTTTCTCTCGTGTTCACTCGCGTGTAGAATGTTCAACCTCTCACTGTCTCTCTCGCGTTCACTCGTAATGTTGGTCGTTGCCCACGGTGTCGTGTGTGGGACTCTACGCACGGTCACGTGTGAGTCTTACGTGGACCAAAAGTTCTCTGCCTCAAGAATGAGACTTTTTCCACATCTAAACTAAAAACCATGACGTCACGTCGCGTCACGTTTTCGGGGACCTATTAGAGACAGAATACAGTGTCTACCCTTTTTTTCAGCCAATNCACCCTGTTGTGCTCCTACCCGACAATGCCTATCTAGCTACGATACCCTTATCCCCTCTAACTTCCTGAAAACTAACTCAAACTACCTCACCGTTTGCACGTTGTTGCTGTTGACGTCCTACCGCTACCTACGTCCTACTATGTGCAGGACACATGATCTTTGATCTTGATCTTGATTTGGGAATCACCCAGCGGATGCTGTCGGTGAAGCCTTTGGGTCCGGCGTTCTCCCACACGCGTAATCTGTTGGGAGAGAAGCAAAAGGGAGGGGGGGGGGGGGAAACACAGCCAGGTGTTTCCCCCCCTCCCACCCCTCCCAGCACCACACACACACACACACACACACACACGGAGTCCCCCATCACTGAGGGGCCCCCTGCCTCTCATTCTCTCTCCTACGTCCTCTCCAAGAATTCTCCACGAATTTTTTTACACTCACAATCACACGACTGTCACTCCTCCACTCAGCACACAACCCCAGCAGGTACTCCATCTCCTCACTCCTGTCTCTCATCTCTCTCCATTCTTCCACTCCGACCTCTCCTACCACAACCTCCAACATCTTTGTCCTAGCATACTCATACCGTTCACATTCCAGCATCAAGTGCTCCACGGTTTCATCCACTCCTGTCACACACATCACACACACCTTGCTGCCACCATTCTTCCATCTGTACATACGACTATTTACCTCCAGCGACTTTGTCCTGGCTCTGAAGAGTAAATCCCCTCCATAGCCACCATCATAGAACCTTTCATTCCGTGGCTGGTCCTTTCTCCTGTACAATTCCAGCGTTGATTTCTCACTAATTCCCCTCAGCCATTCTTCTTTCCCTTTCTCTTCCACTCTCCTATTTATTTCCTTTTTGCACACAGCCATACTCCCATGTCTCATCACTCCTGTCACAAACATTAATTGAAATATAAGCCTATTGGTAGCCGGCATCCCTAGAATATCCCTAATATTCCCCACCCAGAGGCCACCGATACTCGATACGGAGCACCGTACGATGCTCATATCCGAGCATCTACCTCAGCCCACCCTCGTAAGGTTATTGTACCCATACACTCATAAGTTGTCCCTTACGAGGGATTTTCGAGCATCCCTGCCCACATTCACCACCACCACTGTCATCATCATCATCATCACCACCACTATCACTACCACCACTGTCAATACTGTCATCATCATCACCACCACTGTCACCACCATCACCACCATTATCACCAACACCACCACGCCATTATCACCACCATCACCACCACCATCACATATTGTCTCATAATATCACGGGGAAATCACACAATTATTCTATTAATTAATCCAGGTATTGAGGTATCTATTATTTTCCTTAATTCATTTTGTACATCCTTACAGCAAGACTGAGACTATACAGATTGCATAAACAACATTTGTATTTTAACACTGGTGAGTAATTGAATCTGTAATGTTGGTCACTCCTTGGTGATTACAAGAGTTTCGATGTGTTTTTTTATTATCTTTCTTTCTTACAGGTTCGTCAAGTCTTGTGAAACACTTTGTCACAGACCTTCTCTCTTGCCATACGTCTCTATACAAGTGATCAGTGGCAGTGGTAACTAGAGCGTTGTTTTGCCACCTTTGGGATGCAGGATTGCCTGGCAGGAAGTTTGCTTTCCATTAGTTGTCAGTCTTGTGTTTGAACATCGCCATCATCTACGATTAATTGTTGTTTCGTGGCAAATCTGGCAACGCAACGCATGCCTCATGGCTTTGAGTCAGGAAAGTTCACGGCCTTGTTAAGTAAATAGCTAGAATAAAAATGATCTTTTGATAGACATATGATATGAGATCAGCCATGTCACACCTCAGTCATTCTTATTACACATCAAAGGAACACTGTAGATATTTCAAATGATATAAATGCTCGGCTACTCCCTCGAGCAATGCCACGAGCAAGACACGAAGCAGTCTTGCTCGTCACTGATTCGAGACTTGGATCGTTCAGTCCGTGGCCCTTCCAGACGCAGCAGTAATGTGAGGAGATCCTGTCTCGCGTCAGTACCTCGGTAGCTGTACCACAGTATTACCACTATGCGTTGTAATTGTCAGTGTTCCGAGAGTGACGGTGTGAGAAGCCAGAGGGTCGTTGGCGTTGCCTTAACAATGTCCTGCG
>JACEEZ010010305.1:0-5000 GCA_016584305.1 Chionoecetes opilio | reverse complement strand
GGGGTTCTTCGTCCCTGGCCACGGTGAGCAATAAGGCCAATTCCTGACATAGATTGGTTAGGGAGGGGTTTGCGACCCCTCCCTGTAAAAACCTAGCTTAGCCACAAACATAATAAGAGGTAGAGGCCGGGGGCGTGGTAACCGCGTCCCGACCCGGTTTTGCCGGGGGGCCCGACCATGCAGACCCCTCCAATGCCGACGCAGGGGGGGTCTGCCTATGACGAGTGTGGGGCAAAGCCCTCGGGAATCCTGCACTCTACATCGAGTGGTAGGGCCCCCTAGCCCATCTTTTTCTTATGGGGGTGGCCGGGGCGGTGCAGAGGTGGCGCCTGCCCGTCGAATCACTCCTGGGATAAACCTCCGGAGGGTTCTTCGTGTGGGCTCGTAGAACGTTCTGAGCCTCTCAGACGATCGTCGACTACCTCTCCTATCGGGCGAGCTCAGTAGGCTGAGGGACCGGGTGGATATAGTGGGACTCTCTGAGACGAGGAGGCCTGGCAGTGGCGAGACTAGCAGTGAGAGTTGCACCTACTACTGGTCCGGCATGAGCAATGGCGACCATTTCCGGGGAGTAACTTTTTTTTTTCTCCTTTTTTTTTCTTTTTTACATGACAAAGAACTGGCCAAGGGCACAACAAAAAGAGGTAACACAAAGTCCGCTTATTTGCCAGTCCCTATAAAGAAGACAGTAGGAGAATAAAAAAATGAAAAAAGGGTGGGCCAATTTAGTTCGAGAAGTGTCTTGTTACTCTTCTCTTGAAAAGATTTAAGTCGTAGGGAAGTGGGAAAAATAGAAACAGGAAGAGAGTTCCAGAGTTTACCAGTGAAAGGGATGAAAGAGTAAAGATACTGATTAACTCGCATAATGATTGCATTAGGAAGATGGACAGAATAGGGATGAGAAACCCGTCAGGGGGGCGCGGTTGGTAGAGCTGCGGGCTTGCGTGTGCAGCGTCCCTGTGCATTCGGTCAGCGGTTCGAGCCCACCAGGTTCGTCCTGGCGTGGTGGCGCTATGTATAGTCAATAACCTTGTAGTTGGTACTTGCAAAGTGTCTAGATAGGATCAAAGTATCTTATCTTATATAGGGATGAGAATGAGTAGAAAGTCTTGTGCAGCAAGGCCGCGGGAGGGGGGGAGGCATGCAGTTAGCAAGTTCAGAAGAGAATATAACGTAGAGAACATGAAAATAACGGTAGAAGATAGCAAGAGAAGCAACATTCCGGCGGTGATTTAAAGATTGAAGACAGTCAGTTTGAGGAGGGGAGTTGATGAGACGAAAAGCTTTTGACTCAACCCTGTTTAGGAGAGCTCTATGAGTGGATCCTTCCCAAACATGTGAAACATACTCCATACATGGGTGGATAAGGCCCCTGTACAGAGAAAGCAACTGGGAGGGAGAAAAAAAGGACGCAGACGCCACAGGACACCTAACTTCTTAGAAGCTGTTTTAGCAAGAGATGAGATGCGAGATTTCCAATTCAGATTTTTTGTAAAGGATAGTCCTAGAATGTTCATTGTAGAAGAAGTAGATAGTTGAGTGTCATTGAAGAAGAGGGCATAGTTATCTGGTAGGTTTTGTCGAATAGATAGGTGAAGAAACTGGGTTTTTGAGGCATTGAACAAAACAAGGTTTGCTTTGCCCCAATCAGAAATTATAGAAAGATCAGAAGTTAGGCGCTCGGTGGCATCTCTCCGTGAATCACTTAGTTCCTGTTGAGTTGAACGTCTAATAAAAGACGTTGAAAAATGCAGGGTAGAATCATCAGCGTAGGAGTGGATAGGGTTTTGAGTTAGACTAAGAAGGTCATTAATGAATAATGGAAAGAGAATGGGTGATAAGACAGAACCCTGAGGAACACCACTATTGATAGATTTAGGAGAAGAACAATGTCCGTCTACAGTAGCTGCAATAGAACGGTTTGAAAGGAAACTTAAGATGAAGGTACAGAGAAAAGGATAGAAACCGAATGAGTGTAGTTTGGAAATTAAAGATTTGCGCCAGACTATCAAAAGCTTTTGATATGTCAAGGGCAACAGCAAAAGTTTCACCAAAACCCCTAAAGGAGGATGACCAAGATTCAGTTAGGAAAGCTAAAAGATCGCCAGTAGATCACCCTTTACGGAAACGGTACTGACGATCAGATAGAATATTATGAGCAGATAGATGCTTAAGAAACTTCTTATTAGGTATAGATTAAAAAACTTTAGAAAGGCAGGAAGTCAAAGCTATAGGACGGTAGTTTGAAGGATTAGAACGGTCACCCTTCTTAGAAACAGATTGGATGTGAGCAAACTTCCAGCAAGAAGGAAAGGTGGAAGTAGATAGACAAAGACGGAAAAGTTTGACCAGGCAAGGTGCAAGCACAGAAGCACAGTTTTTGAGAACAATAGGAGGGACTCCGTCAGGACCGTAAGCCTTCCGAGGATCTAGGTCAGAAAGGGCAAAGGAAACATCATTACAAAGGATCTTAATAACAGGCATAATATAGTCAGAGGGTGGAGGAGGAGACGGAACAAGCCCTTCATCAACCAGAGTGGAATTTTCAGCAAAGGTTCGAGCGAAGAGTTCAGCTTTAGAAATAGATGAGACAGCTGTGGAGCCATCTGGATGAAGCATAGGAGGGAAAGATGAAGAAGAAAAATTGTTAGAGATGTTATTAGCTAGATGCCAAAAGTTACGATAGGAATTTGATTCATAAAGATTTTGACATTTTCTATAAATTAAGGAGTTTTTGGTATGTTGAAGTATAGATTTGGCATTTGAAGTAATGATTACGGGCAGAAATATAATGGGCATGAGTTTCAGGAGACTCAGGAGTCAACGTCAGGAGCTATAGGCATCTCCAGCAAACTGCAGCCGTCAGTTGTTGAGGTTACTCCGGTTGATGAGCGTATAATGCGGGTGAGGATGAAACACACTCTGGGTTTCATGTCTCTTGTTGCAGTGTACGCTCTTACCGAGGTGCGTACAACTGATGACAAGGAGATGTTCTACACCAAGCTCGACTCTGTGTTAGACCAGTGTCCTTCTCGGAACACACTCGTTGTCTTGGGTGACTTCAATGCTACTACTGGCACTGTGAGAGATGGCTACGAGTTATGTGTCGGTCCCCATGACTCCGGTACCAGAAACATTAACAGTTCTCTGCTTCTGAATTTTGCAAGGTCCAGAAGGTTGAGAATTGCAGTTTCTTGGTATCAGAGACCAGAGCTGCACCGCTGGACATGTTATAGTAATGCCGGAGGGGTAGCTAAGTAGATCGACCACGTCCTCGTTAGTACTCGTTGGAGGATCCTCCAGAACTGCAGGGTTTACCGGAGTGCTGAGTTCTTTGGAACAGATCACAGACTTGTTGTTGCTACACTTAAGCTTCATGTCGAGTCCAGAAGAAAGAATCTCAAGAGGTAACCATACTGTGTTTCATCTTGAGAAACTGAAGGACTTGACATCAGAGGTGGGCACCGCAAACGAAAATCCACTTATGCAAATCCGCAAACCCCAATCCTTAAGTTCCGCAACCGCAAGTCCGCAAATTTCTTGAAGTTCACACTTCCGCAAGTCCGCAAACCGCAAACTAGTTAGGTGATATTTTCTCTGCATATATTGCAAAAATAGAGGTAAAGCACTTTGTGGTAGTAGATTTATAAATTATTTACTAAATCACATATGGCAAATTTATTTTATAAAATTTATATATAATATTTATCTTTTTTATAAATCATATATATATACATATATATATATATATATTATATATATATATATATATATAAAATATATTAAAACATATATATATCATATATATATAATATAAATATATATATATATATATATATTATATATATATATATATAAATTTTATATATATATATATATAATATATAATAATAATAATAATATAAGCGAAAGAGTGTGTCTGTCTGTGTGTGTGTGTGTGTGTGTGGTATAGGTTCCACCCCCCGTGGCGGAATCCCATCATATGGCACAGTTTTGGAACCGGGTCGAGCAGGGGAAGGTTTTAAGCCCACTTATGAGATGATCCGATCACTTTTTTTTTTTTTTTTTTAGCAGCTTATTAGCGAGAATTGTGAAAAAAAAGTGGGTTGGGAGAATTGAGGAAACCTTGATGTAGGGTAATGGGTGAGTGAATGGGTGGGGTGATAGGTAATGGGTGAGTGAATGGGTGGGGGGTGATGGGTTGGGGGTGATGGGTGATGGGTGAGGGAATAGGTGGGGGGTGATGGGTAATGGGTGAGTGAATGGGTGTAGTGATGGGTAATGGGTGAGTGAATGGGTGTGTGGTGATGGGTAATGGGTGAGTGAATGGGTGTGTGGTGATAGGTAATGGGTGAGTGAATGGGTGGGGGGTGATGGGTGAGTGAATGGGTGTGTGGTGATGGGTAATGGGTGGGGGGAGATGGGTAATGGGTGAGTGAATGGGTGTGTGGTGATGGGTAATTAGTGAGTGAATGGAGGGGGGGGTGATGGGTAATGGGTGAGTGAATGGGTGTGTGGTGATGGGTAATTGGTGAGTGAATGGGTGTGTGGTGATGGGTAAGGCATTAATACATACATTTCTACATCCATGATTTCAGGAAAGTTGGAAGAGGCTATCTGGAGAGTCTGTGTTTGGTGGGCCGAAGGCCCACCAATAGCCCTCCGCAGGAGCTAGCCAAAAAGTCCACCCGGAGGGCGGCTTTGCGGCTAGTATATATATATATATATATATATATATATTATATATATATGTATATAATATATGTATATATATATATATATATATATATATATATATATATATATATATATATATATATTAGAGAGAGAAAAATAAAAATCTATAATTCTTTTAAATATATTATTCACTTAATATAATATTAGAGAGAATTAATCAAAATACGCTTACATTCTTAAAAATGATTATAATGAACTGTCCCACAACTGAAAAGAGATGCAGGGATCTGAAAAAAACCTTTTTTTTACCCAACCTAATCTGA
>JACEEZ010010304.1:0-10604 GCA_016584305.1 Chionoecetes opilio | reverse complement strand
AAAAAAACTTTTCCCGAGTTTGGGTTCAAAAGGTAAAGGAAAAATTTTTTCCCCCGGTTGGGAAACACTTGAGGGCAAAGTTTGGGTCGTTAGGTAAAGTTTTTTCCGGTGGGGCAAAATTTGGTCCGGAAAGCCCAAAAATTGCCCGGGTAGGACAAATGCCCGTGGGGGGCAAATTGCCCGGGTGGTTGGGGGTAAAATGTCCGGTAGGAAAAACTTTTTCCGGTAGGCAAAATTGCCCGTGGGCAAATTTTTCCGGGGCCCAAAACTGTCCGAGGAAAAAGGGCCCGGGACCTTCAATACCTCCAAATAAAAACAAAAAAATTTTCAGCCCCTGGGGGGTTGGGGGCCGAACCCCCTTTCAAACAATACGGGGAAACCCATATTCGACACACCCACCTAAACAACATCCCCCTGTTTACAACATTTTTTTTTAAAAAATTGAACAACGAATGCGCCAGGGGGACACGAACTGATAAACAAAACCCAGAATACTCCAGCAAACCTCCATAATAATAAACCTGCCACCAACACCCATTTACCTTGCCCCCCGGGGACGAGGGTAAAAAGTAGTTCCCCGCCACTCCACCCCCCAAAGGGTGGCCCCGGCCCGACGGGCCTTACCTCCCCACGCCCCCCGAAAAACTCCCCCCCAACGCAATTGAGGCTCTCAAAAACCCTTTTAAAAATCCCTTCCCTTTGCATGCAGGTACTTCCCATACCATTAAAGGGACAGCCAACTTTACAAATTTATCCCCAAGCCTCCAAACCCCGACAGATCCCTCCAGCTACAGACCCTTTGCTACTTAAGGACTTGGAAAGGGCGTTTGAAACGTTTAAATTTTTTTCAGACTCAGGGGCAATCTAGAGACTGGGAAAAATTTCATCCCCCCCCCACCCAAATTTTGGTTTCCGTCCCTACACCCGACAGAAGACACTCAAACCCCCATCCTGACCTACGTTGACTCCCCCAGACACCAAAAAATAAAACGCTTATCCTTTACAAAAGACGTGAGGAAAACATTTTCCCCAGTTTTGGCACACGGACTCAAGTACAAAATTTACCCCGACTTTAACCCCTTCCCAATCCCCTCATTAAAAAAACTTTGCAAATTTTGATGACAGACCAAAAATAGAAAACTTTTCCCCCTGAAAAAGACATAGACTTCTTTTCCCCCAAGCCCCGGGGTCCCTCAAGGCTGGGGCTTAGCCCCCCTACCTTTATTTAAAATGAATTTCGCATGAAATTCCCCGGGCACTTCTCACCCCCGTCCAATGTACATCCAATACGTGACGACGTGACCCGTCCCCACACGCTCATCCCCGTAGGGCCCTTTGACAACCCCCATGCCCCAAAGGGAACAGATGAAGGGCTTTTGGGAGTGAAGGAAAAAACCCACTCCCATCCCGGGCAAAACTAAAACCCCTTTTTAAAAAAATAAGATCTAAAAAACCCCCCCCCTCCCTTTCCAAACTCCCAAACTTTCCCCCCGCCCCTAGGGTGGCAAGGTTTGGGAGAGGGCGGGGTGCTTTGCCCAAAATGCAGCGTCCCCCGTAAATTTGGTCAGCGGTTTTTGGGGTCCGGCTAGTTCGTGCTGACGTGGCCCGGGCTTTGTATAGTCAATAAAAATTGTAGTTGGTACCCTTTCAAAATGTCTAGATAGGATGAAAATTTTATTTTATTTTTTTTTTTTTTTTTTGGGGCCCCCCCCCCCCAAAAAAAAATTTTTTTTTAAAAATTTTTTTAAAAAAATTTTTTCCCTTTTCCCCCAAAAAAATTTTTTTTAAAAAAAAAAAAGGGGGGGTTTGAATTTAAAAACCCTAAAAAATTTTTCCCCTTTTTTAAATTTTTTTTAAAAAAAATTTTTCCCAAAAATTTTTTTTTCCCCCCCAAAAAAAACCCTTTAAAAAACCCCCCCTTAAGGCCCCCCCCTTTTCCTTTTTTTTTAAAATTTCCCCCCCTTTTTTTTAAAACCCTTTTTTTTTTAAAAAAACCTTTTTTTTCCCCTTCCCCTTTTTTTTTTTGGGCCCCCCCCGGGGGCCCCTTTTTTGGGGAAAAAAAAAAAAAAAACCCCCCCCCCCAAACCTTTTTTAAAAAAAAAAAAAAAAAAAAAAAACCCCCCCAGGGGTTTTTTAATTTTTTTTTAAAACCCCCCCAAACCCCTTTTGGGCCCCAAACCCCCCCTATTGGGCCCTTTTTTCCCCCCTTTTTTAAAAATTTTTTTTTTTAAATTTTTTGGGGTTAAAAACCTTTTTTTCTTATTTTTCCCCCCCCCTTTTTCCTTCCCCCCAAAAAATTTTTTCCCTTTTTTTTTTTTCCCCCCCCCCCCCGGGGGGGAAAAAAAAACCCCCCCCCTTTTAAAAAATTTTTCCGCCCCCCTTTTTTTTTCCCCCCCCCAAAAAAAAACCCCCCCTTTAAAAAACCCAAACGGGAAAATTTTTTGGGGGAAAAAAAAAAAATTTTAAAAACCCCCCTTTTTTTTAAAAACCGGAAAAAAAAATTTTTAAAATTTTTCCCCCTTTCCAATTTCCCCCCTTTTGGGGGCCCCCAAAAAAAAAATTTTTTTCCCCCCTTTTAAAAAAGGAAGGGGGTTTTTTTTCCCCGGGGTTTTTTCCAAATTTAAAAAAAATTTTTTTTTCCCCCCCAAAAAAACCCCCCAAAAAAATTTTTAACCCCCTTTTTTTTTCCCCCCCCCTTTTAAATTTTTTTAAAAAATTTTTCCCCCCCAAATTTTTAGAAAAAACCCTTTCCCCCCAAAAATTTTTTTAAAAATTTTTTCCCAACCCGGGGGAAAAACCCCCCCCCCAAAATTTTTCCCCGGGGAAATCCGTTTTAAAGGAAAATTTTTTTTTCCCCCAAATTTTTTTTTAAAAAAAAAAATTTTCCCCCAGGGAAAAAAATAAACCCTTTTCCCCCCCCCTTTTCCCCCTTTTTTTTTTAATTCCCTTTTTGGGTTTCTTTTTTTTCCTGTTAAAAACCCGGGTTTTCCCCTTTAAAAAAAAACCCAAAATTTTTTTTTCCCCCCCCCGGTTTCCGGGGGGTTTTTTCTACCCTCCCTTTCCGACCGCTTTTCCCCAATAAACTAAAAATTCCCCCAATTCCTGAAGCGGTCTTGGGCCATAGCCTTTTAAATTAAGCTTCGCAATTCTTTTAGGAAAATTGTAATAAAGGAAAAAATCCGGGTAAAACCAAATTGATTTTTATGTTTCCTAAATACAAAATTTTAAATTTGGAAAGGTTCCGTTTTTCCACCAAATTAATAACCTACTTTAATTTTACACCAATTTACCCAACCTGCAATTTAACCCTTACAATACCCTTGGAAACTTTCAATAACCAACTTTTAAATCTTAGTGGGGGAAACTCCTACTCGAATGCTTTATTCTCACTGGGGGCCAAAGGGCCCCCAAATGCCTCTAATTTCCGGGGAAATGCAAACCCCTTGTCACACTTAACCATTTTTTAAAAAATTTAAAATAATTTTTAAAGGAGGCAAAAATTTTGGGTTAAAAAATTAAAAAATTTGAAAACAAAATTTTCACCAAAAGCAAGCGGGTTTTAAAAAAATTTCCCCCCAAGGAAACCTACCCACCCAACCCTTTTTTTTTCTTCCAAAACCCCAAAATTCCCCCCTCAGGTTTCCCAAAAATGATAAAAAAACCCTATAAAAATTTTTGAAAAAGACCTACTTTTTCAAAGAAAATATTCCCCTTTCCTTCCCAATACAAGATTAATGTTTTTCCTCTAATTTGCCCAAAAGAACCAATATCCCCCGGGAATTAAACCCCCTGAACCTTTAAAACACATGTCCATAGGCGTGTGGGCTCCGTTGGGCGATTTGAGCCAATGGGGGCGGTCAAAATGCACCAAGGAACGGTTTTATGTTTATCATTTGGGGTTTAAAAATTTTAATGAATAAAAATTTTTAGGTTTTCAATTTTGGGCTTATAAAAAATGTTATGTGTTTAAATTAATTTAAAACCTCAACAACCTTTCACGGGAAAAAACCCAAAACCCCTTTCCCCGGGATAAAAACCAAATAGGGACACGATTAACATGACCATTTTTATTATAACATTTAAAATAAAATTCATCTCAAAAAAAAAAAATTTAAGTAAAAAAGGGGGGAACCCTTGTTGTTTTTTCTGGGTGGCCAAACCCCCATAGATGCCTTCATCCGTGCCTCACAAAATTCCCTCAACCAAACAGCCAATGCAGAGACATTAAAACTGAGCACAATTTTCTGATCCGCCCAACCAAAACAGTACACGTCTCATCCTCAAATGCAAAGATCTTCTCCACCTTACACATAAACAAACACCAAAATGCCTCATTCCTATATTCAACACACCCCTAAGATCACCCTCATAACACCACATAACAGAGCCAGCCTTCCTAAGATCCCAAAACAACCATCTGACTTTTGTCTCACAGCCCCCAGTCAGTTTTTGCCCATGTCCTTGCCCTCACGGCACACAGAGTTAACTCTGTGTCTCTTCTCTAATACTTAATATTGCGGCCCTATATTCAAAGAATGCTCGTCAAATCCCGCGCCGGTGGAGATTTTCACCGTCGTACCGTCCCCTGGTATCATCTACAAGAACTGCCCCGACATGGTGGATATTTGACAGGCGCTGTGGTGGTTGCTCTTCGACCCCTGGTGGTGGAGGGCGGGAGGGGGTGGGGGGGGCTGAGTACCAACACAGCGAGCCCAAGAGCCGGAACATCAGTATTTTGATGTTTCTATACATATCTAATAAGTTTTACTAGTGAAATTATCATTTCTGACATAAAATCAATAGCTTAGCTTAGAGTTCGCCACTTGTCTGAGGCCGTTGGTGCCAGAAAAAATTAGGCCTGAGTGATGGCTTTGCGAGCTACATTTGAACGGCCCGCGCCACTGCCTCCACACAATGGCCACCTCATTCTCCCGCCAGCCTGCCCGGCCTTCCTCAAGTAACACACCTATATAAGCCTCCTTGGGACCTGATTTGACATAATGATGACACGTGGCATTCACAGTGTATGGCTGTCACTCTCGTGTTCCCTGGCTTTGGCCTTGAAAACTCTACTCGTAATGCGTCTGTTCTTTGCCAGAAAATTACGAGGGAATAAGTGGTACGAGCGGGGTGAAGGGGGATGTGCAAGTTGTCGCCATCAGCTGACTCAAACCTACCACCCCTGAGCTCGACGCGTTGCGTCGTATTTGATTCGTCGCCGTAATACCAAAAACGGATACAACGGGTGCGAGAAAAATCTTGAATTATAGGCCATTAATCTTCTCCTACCACCCCCCAGATTACTTGCCCCCCCTATCCCATCTTTCCATCTATATCTTTCTATATTATTCTGTATCTGTATCTTTACTAATTCAGATCAAGCCTGAAGATGGAACATGATAAGTCGAAAACGTCGCCTTTTAGTGGCCTGCATATAACTAAAATTAATCATACTTTTGAGAGGATCGTGCAGATGATGATACAAGCATACAAATCTTAGGCATACGTGTCTCCAAGTGCATTACTAATCAAATCTGCCCGACTTTGCCAATGGATGAATCCAAGATGAGCAGGCCAGTGTGTGTTTGAAAATCACATTTCTCATTAATATCTCAGTAAACACATAAAACGTAATGTACAAATGGTATGAGACATAAGAAATGCAGCTCTGACGGACGTCTCCAGGTGGTATAAGTGGAAGCATACAAATAATGCATAAATAAGGCCACAATCAATGTTTTCGAAAATAATAAAAAAAAATCTATCTCAAGAAACGTGACATGTTAGACTAAACGGAATTCGTCGATCATTCAGTGATCTTGTCAAATTGCGACATAATTATTGTGCCTATTTCTTCTTAGAGCATGATTTGTCGGAATATGCCAACAACAAATGAGGCAAAATTTTGAGGAATTTTGCAGCAGAAAGTATGAATTTTTTATTATACATATAATACGTGCAAATTATCTCAGTCACATATATTGTGTATAATGACGGTGTAAATAATTGTTATTCTATGTAATTTTCGCAATGATGAATATTTAGTGGGACGGAAAAATTAATTTACCTTATTCCATTCATTCGCACTAAATTCAGACTTTATTTTAATGAATTTTAAATTGGCCAATCGCCGACAGATTTGATGATTATAGTATCACTTGGAGAACAAGTGCTGCCAAGGTTTGATGCTTTGTAAAATCATGTTGCACGATTTATTTCTGCTATCTCCTACAGTTATCATTGCGACAACTCTGAATAACTAGCAGAAGAACACAAGAAAATTGTACAGAGATATAATCCTTGTATAAAATTTCTCAATAAAGGAGAATGATCGACTGCTTTAAACCCTCGTTTTCCCCTAGACAAAAAAAAAAAAAAAAATAAAAATATATATATATATTAAAATATTTTTGAAATATATATTTATATATATATATACATTATATATATATAAATATATATAAATTTATAATAATATATATATATAATATATATTTTTTTATATTATAATATATATATTTTTATATATATATATATATTATACATTATAAATAATGGGTAGAATTTTATAAAAATATATAAAATTTATATATATTTTAAATATATATATATATATATATTATATATATATCTATTATAATTTTATATATATATATTATATATATATATATATTTTTATATAATAATATATATATTATAAAATTATTATGCCTGTTAATCGCCCGCCTCGGAGTCCTAACTGGGGAGGGGACCAGAAATATCCCAGGTCGGACAGTTTAAAGATGACGACTCGAGGTGTTTTGATACTTCTTCTAGCCTTCTGTCCTTAAACTTCTGCAACATTCGCGGCCTTAGATCTAACCTTCTCTCTGTGAACATCACTCCCCTCCTCTAAACCTCATTTTCTTTTCCTCACCGAAACTCAGTGTCTGTGAGCACTGACAGCAGACCTTTTATGTCTCCTTTTAAAACTGTCTCTATTCTCATTTTCAATCCTGTTGCATATATGTACCCCATGACATCACTTGCTCTCTGCCCAAGCCTTGAATTTTTCCGAATTTTCTACCATCTGGCTTTCGACTTCAATGCCCACTCCCTACTAAGATTATCCTGTATATCTCTCACCTAACTCCCTGACTATGTTAAATTCTTCGACTATTAAACATCAAAAGTGGAGCACACTCTCTCATTTTCCTTTAGCAAAAATTTTCCTTTCTTGGGGACTTAAAATGTTCACCACCACCTTTGGCTATCTCTTTTCACTGACCAACATGGTGAACGCTACAACTCTTCTATCCCCCAAGACCTAAAAGGCATGGTGCGTACCCTACCGATTCCGACCGCCTTGGAGACACGCCCAACATTCTTCATCTTTTCCACTACAAACCCTTCTGCTTACTTTTGAAACTATCTCTCCGTTGGGTTCCTCGATCACAATTATTTCTGTAACCTGTCCTATCGCTCCGGTCCGTCTCGGACCACCAAGGGGAGGTGCTTCTGCACTTTCAACTCGCTAAGTGGAAGACCTAGGCATTACTCTCTGATTTTCCATGGAATGATTACTGCTTCCAGGCAAAGACCCATCTCTTGTGCAAGCGCATCCTGGGTCATAGTCTTTGATGGAGGGTCATTCCATCATTTTTTTCTATCCTAAGCTCGTCAACCTTGTTTAAATTTTCTGCTTGTTCTCATGCTGCCCGAGATAGGAGGGCTCACAACGGTACCGTAAGCATCCTCTCCTGAACTCATGCCCTTTATATTTCTGCCCGTAATCATGCCAAATTTTTACTTCAACTTACCAAAAACTTTTTCATGCATAGAAAATGTCAAAATCTTTCTGAATAAAATTTCCCTCTCGTGACTTCGGCATCTAGCTAATAACATCTCTACAATTTTTCTTCTTCATCTTTCCTCCTATGCTTCCCCCAGATGGTCCACAGCTGTCTCATCTACTTCTAAAGCTGAACTCTTCGCCCCAAACCCTTTTGCTAAAATTTCCACTCTGGTTGATGAAGGGCTTGTTCCTCCTTCTCCCTTCACCCTTTGACTATATTATGCCTGTCATTAAGATCCTTCGGAATGAGTTTTTTTGCCCTTTCTGGCCTAGATCCTGGAAGGCTTACGGTCCCGACGGAGTCCTCCTATTGTTCTCAAAAAACTGTGCTTCTGGGTTGCACCTTGCCTGGTCAAAATTTTCCGTCTTTGTCTATTACTTCCACCTTTTCCCTTTTTGCTGGAAGTTTGCTCACATCCTAAGAAGGGGACCGTTCTTTAAACCTTCAAACTACCGTCCTATAGCTTGGGCTTTTTGCCCTGCTAAAAGTTTGAATCTATACTTAATAAGAAGATTCTTAAGCATCTATCTGCTCACAATCTTCTATCTGATCGTCAGTACGGTTTCCGTAAGGGCGATCTACTGGCGATCTAGCTTTTCCCAGCCCTAAATGAATCTTGGTCATCTCCTTTTGGGGTTCGGTGAAACTTTGCTGTTGCCCTTGACATATCAAAAGTTTTGATAGAGTCAGGCACAAATCTTTAATTTCCAAACTACCCACATTCGTTTTCTATCCTTCTCTCGTACCTTCATCTTAAGTTTCCTTTCAAACCGTTCTAATGCAGCTACTGTAGACGGACATTGTTCTTCTCCTAATCTATCAATAGTGGTGTTCCCCAGGGTTCTGTCCTATCACCCACTCTCTTTCTATTATTCGTTAATGATCTTTTAAGTCTAACTCAAAGCCTATCCACTCCTACGCTGTGATTCTACCTGCATTCTTCAACGTCGTTTATTAGACGTCCAACTCAAACAGGAACTAAGTGATTCACGGAGAATGCCAAACCCAGCGCCTAATTCTGATCTTTCTATAATTTTGTTGGGGCAGAGCAAAACCTTGTTTGTTCAATGCCTCAAAAACCCAATTTTTTGATCAATCAGAAACAATCTACTCGACAAAAACCACCAATAACACCCCTTTCTCAATGACACTCAAATGTCTCCTTTCTACAATGAACATTCAGGACTAACCTTAATAAAATCCGAACTGAAATCTCACATCTCTCTTGTAAAACGCTCTAGAGTGGTGTCCTGTGGTCTGCAGCCTTTTTTTCTCCCTCCATTGCCTTCTACGGGCCTTATCCTCCATGTATGGAGTGCTCACATTTTGGGGTCCCCATACAGCTCCTAAACAGGTTGAGTCAAAGCTTTCGTCTCTCAACTCCTTCCTCTGACGCGCTTCATCTTAAATACGCCGCAATGACTTCTCTTGCTTCTTCTACCGTTATTTTTGCTCACTGCTCTCTGAACTTTCTAACTGCATCCCCACCCTCCCCGGCCTCGCTGCACAAGACTTTTACTCATTCTCTCCATTGTCCATCTTCCTAGCAAGAGTTTAAACATTTTATTTTCATCCTTCAATGGTAACTCTGGAACTCTCTCCTTTTCTATTTTCCACTTCCCATGACTAATCTTTTCAAAAGAGGTAACAAGACCCTCCGAACTAAAAGGCCTCCTCTTTTTATTTATTCCTTACTATTTTATAGAACTGGGAACTACGGCTTTGTGTTACCCATTTTGTTGTCCCCTTGGCCAAATTTTTTTGTTGATGTAAAAAAAAAATATATATATATTATATATATATATCTATATATATATATATATTATTATATATATATAAATATATATATGTAATAGATAATAGACAGATAGTAGATAGATGATAATATAATAGTAAAATTTTATATAATTAAATATAAATATATATATAAAAATAATATATATAATTTTATATATATATTATATATTTATAAAATAGAATAATAAATAATATATATATTATAAAATAATATATATATAATATATTTTATATTATATATAATATATTTTATTTTATATATATTATATAATTATATAAATATAATATATATATTAATTTTAATTTTATTAAATTATATATATATATTTTAAAAATATATTTTATATATAATTAATATATATATAAAATATATTAAAATTTTATTATATATAATATATATATAATATATAATATATAATATATATATAATATATATATATATTTATAAATATATTATATATTAAAAAAATATTTTTTATAAATATATAAAAATATATATTAATATATATATATATATATATATCTATATATATAATTTTTATATATATAATTTTTAAATATATATATATTAAAAAATATATATTAAAAAATTTTTTTTAAATTTATTAATATAATATATTATATATTATATTATTATATATATAATATATATATTTTATATTTAAAAATTATTATAATCTACATTTTTTATTTTAGTTATTAATATTATTATATATTAATAAAATATATATAAAAGAAAAATTTTATAAATAATTATATATATATTATCGTATTTAATTTTTTTATAATATATAATAAACAATTTTTTATAATAAAAAAACAGCACCAAAAGGGAAAAAGTTTTAAAAAACCCGTTGGGAAAAAAGAAAGGGTTTATAAAATTTATTTTCCCGCAATTTTATTTGGGCAAAAATTAAAATTCTCCCAAATTAAAAATTTTTTCAAAAGGGGAACCCGAAATTAATTTTTCAG
>JACEEZ010010303.1:12500-28372 GCA_016584305.1 Chionoecetes opilio | reverse complement strand
TAACAAAAAAAAACTAAACGTTTTTGGATTTGTTCAGGTAAGGTTTTTTTTTTCGTATTTTGACTGACTACATGGATCAAATGTGCTGGCTTTCAGTATTTGTTAGCAAGTTTGAACGCCTGTATCTGAAGCAAGTAAAGGCAGGTGTTTTCAATGGCCCTCAATTCGTCAACTACTCAATGATGTGACTTTGTAAAGAGCCTACTGCACTGGAAAAAGCTGCTTGGAGAACTTTTTGGCTGTTATAAGAACTACCTAGGTAATGTTCGAGCATCAAATTATAGGAACTTGTAATGACATGTTGAAGATTACCATGCGCTTGGGGCTCGGATTCACTCAAAATCCACTTTTTCAATTCACATTTTGTTTCTTCCCAACGAATCTTGGCGCGGTCAGTGATGAGCAGGGGGAACGTTTCCACCAGGACATTGCCACCATGGAAACCCGATACAAGGACGATTCAGTCCCACATGATAAGGACTATTGCTGGACGCTACAACGTGAAAGTAGCTGCTCCTACAAACGAAAGAGCAAACTACAGAAACACTTCTGATGTATATGAGCAGGGTGGTACTTTTGTGTGTTAGGTATAGTTTTTGATCATATGTATATTTAATACCAATTTGAGATCTTGACTGTTCTTTTGAAGAACAGTCTAGATCTGACTGTTCTTCGAACTAGCGCATCTTTCTCTCAAAAAAAAATCTCGAAGTTGTGTTCCAAAATACAGATATATTATATTATATTATATATATATATATATATATATATATATATATATATATATTATATATATATATATTATATATATATATATATTAATATATATACATATATATATACTATATAATATACATATATATATAAAGTCAAATTTACTGTGATTTGGCATATTTTCGGATATTTCCAAGATGTGGCACATTTTCGGATATATTTGGAACATAATTTAAGTATATTTTTTGCCAGATATGTACATTAGGTCCTAATAAAGCCGCAGGCACCACCAGAATTTAATTACGAGTAATACATATTAACCTAGGGGGATTGTTTCGATTAATTATATAATTATATATACGTATATAATTATAATAGCTATTAAAATTTAAAATGCCGATATTTCAAAAACTATACGTGCTAGAGAAAAGCAAGTCATTTTTGAAATTAGCAGCAAAAATGCTTTCCAACCCACACACAATTAAATCAGAACCTTTTTGGTGTCGACCAGTGAATTATTAGGAACCACCTTTAAGCAAGTCAACTCATCATAAGATTTGAATCTGTTGCTGTACATTAATTACCACAGTAATAACAACTATAATATCTAAGTTAAATGTGTGTACTGCGTAAAGCCAATAAAAACCTAAAAATTAGTTTTGCTATATTGGTGGGGAGAACAGAAACAAATATTTGTTTGCACATACATTAAATAATCATAGTCTAAGGGCCAAAACTGAGAAGTGTCTTTAAAATCGACTTTCGTGCTAACCATGCGGTAACAGCTTCATAATATACCAACTGAAAGGAAATTTTGTCTACTTTTCAAATCTGGCAATGAAAATTTCGAAATCGTGTAGCTTCATGGTGATTTTTTGGTTACCATGACAACCACATTACATATTTCAGACCAACATGCTTAGTCTAGTAGTCCATGGACCCAACGTGCACCCCCTGGACAATCTAATGAGACCATTATTTTTTCAGCCCTTGGCCCCTAGACTATCTGGGCATCAGAGTAAGCAGCGAGACTATTCTGGTAATATTTGTTGTGCTGTTTTGACGATCCTTACTATTACAAGAGTCTTTTGAATCTTTACGTCAGGTACAACAAAACGTTATGACTACTTCTGAACGCATTCCAGTGAAAACAGAAGCCTAAATGATTGGCAATGTAACTTTGATTACCTGATAGAAGTAGATTTTCCTTGCATGAAATAAGACAATTATCAACTTCAAAAGATAATTATTCATGTTTATCACGAGTTGTATGGAATTTTGCATCGGTATGCAGTTATGTTATCTCTTTTTTCCATGCATATGAATTTACAGGCGATACTTGATTGAATCACGAATTCCATTGGACACCACAGCTTTCCTCGTCTTCACCGCGGTGTCTTCCCGGCAACTGTCTTCCTTCACGCTGCTCCCTCCGTGAGGAAAAAAAAAAAAAAAAGTGACGGAGAGGGAGTGGAGAGAAAGACTGAGTGACAGGAGACGAAAGAGTGGAGAGATGAGCAGGAAAGAGAGTGAAGAGGAGAAATGGCATGTAGGATAAGGCAGTGGAGTGCGCGCACACACACACACACACACACACAGTCACACACTCACACACACACACGGTCAGCATGGATATCGTGCTGGCCTACCAGAATAGCGTGCTGGCCTGCCATTCTGTGGTAGCCGGATCGAATCCTCACTGCTCCCGTGGATTTTTCACTGACAAATTTGGGCAATTACTGTCCCCATTGAGCAGGGATAGCGGGCTGTGGTGTGTGAGGTTCCAGCATTACCCAAGGATCTTTTCTTTTTTACATCACAAAGGACTGGCCAAGGCGGCCACAACAAAAAGAGGTAACACAAAGCCCGCTTAGTATCCAGTCCTCCCTATAAAGAAAAAAGACAGTAAGAGAATAAAGAAAGGGGGGTGGGGCAATTTAGTTCGTGAGGTGTCTTGTCACTCTTCTCTTGAAAAGATTTAAGTCATAGGAAGGTGGAAAAATTGAAAACAGGAAGAGAAATCCAGAGTTACCCAGTGAAAGGGATGAAAGAGTAAAGATACTGATTAAACCCGGTAATAATGAGCTCTAAGCTCACTCCGGAGAGGTGAAACGGCGATCGCGAGACCGGCACGCGTGGACAAGACCATGGTGAGTGAATGACACACACACGCACACGCACACACGCACACGCGCCACACGCGCGCACACGCACACGCACACGCACACGCACACGCACACGCACACGCACACGCACACGCAACACGCACACGCACACGCACACGCACACACACCACACACACACACACACACACACACCACACACACACACACACACATATTTAGCTGGTAAGCGGTTCGTCCACGATTATTTCCCGATTGATTATATTTGCTCATAAATATTCCCGTCGATTAAAACATGAGCTTCAATATCAACCGTGAGAGATGAAATTAAAAGTAATAATATACATTTGTGCAGGTATTTTATGATGATTAAAAACCACGAACCAATGAGGCTATGTTAGTTAACGTCATTTTTCATGAATTGTCTTGAATATCATTAGCATCGTACTTTTATTGTCATTACTGTTGTTATCTTTATTACTATTGTTATCATTATTATTACTATTATTATATAGTGCTATCATTATTATCATCATTACTATTATTATAATCATTATTGGTATAATTAAATAATCAGTACTGCATTTTTTACTATAATAATTATTGTAATTTGTATTTCATCATTGTCAGCATTAGGATTGTCATATCCGGATTATCATTATTATTACTATTAGCACTGGCATAATTTTCATTACAATTATTATTATCATTATCAATATCATTATTGTTGTTATTATTATTGTTAATTATTGTTGTAATTATAATTAATGAGTGTTGCTAATATTGTTATTGTTATCATAACAATTTTTAGTATCATCGATATTATATTCCTACCGTATTCCTGACCGCCTTGGAGACACGCCCAACATTCTTGATCTTTTCCTAACTACTAACCCTTCGGCTTACTCTGTGAAACTATTCTCTCCGTTGGGTTCCTCCGATTACAAACTTATTTCTGTAACCTGTCCTATCGCTCCGGTACCGTCGCAGGACCCACCTAAGCGGAGGTGCTTCTGGCACTTCAACTCAGCTAAGTGGGAAGACCTAAGGCAGTACTACTCTGAGTTTCCATGGAATGATTACTGCTTCCATGTCAAAGACCCATCTCTTTGTGCAGAGCGCATAACTGAGGTCATAGTCTCTGGCATGGAGGCGTACATTCCACACACTTTCTCTAATCCTAAAGCCCGTTAACCTTGGTTTAACTCTGCTTGTTCTCATGCTGTCCGAGATAGGGAGGTGGCTCACATACGGTACCGTAAGCATCCATCTCCTGATACTCATGCCTATTATATTTCTGCCCGTAATCATGCCAAATCTTTATTCAACTTACCAAAAACTCTTTCATTCATAGAAAATGTCAAAATCTTTCTGAATCAAATTCCTCTCGTGACTTCTGGCATCTAGCTAATAACATCTCTAACACTTTTTCTTCTGCATCTTTCCCTCCTATGCTTCACCCAGATGGCTCCACAGCTGTCTCATCTACTTCTAAAGCTGAACTCTTCGCTCAAACTTTTGCTAAAAATTCCACTCTGGTTGATGAAGGGCTTGTTCCTCCCTCTCCTCCACCCTCTGACTATATTATGCCTGTCATTAAGATCCTTCGGAATGATGTTTTCTTTGCCCTTTCTGGCCTAGATCCTCGGAAGGCTTACGGTCCTGACGGAGTCCCTCCTATTGTTCTCAAAAACTGTGCTTCTGTGCTTGCACCTTGCTTGGTCAAACTTTTCCGTCTTTGTCTATCTACTTCCACCTTTCCTTCTTGCTGGAAGTTTGCTCACATCCAACCTGTTCCTAAGAAGGGTGACCGTTCTAATCCTTCAAACTACCGTCCTATAGCTTTGACTTCCTGCCTTTCTAAAGTTTTTGAATCTATACTTAATAAGAAGATTCTTAAGCATCTATCTGGTCACACTCTTCTATCTGATCGTCAGTACAGTTTCCGTAAAGGGCGATCTACTGGCGATCTTCTAGCTTTCCTAACTGAATCTTGGTCATCCTCCTTTAGGGGTTTCGGTGAAACTTTTGCTGTTGCCCTTGACATATCAAAAGCTTTTGATAGAGTCTGGCACAAATCTTTAATTTCCAAACTACCCTCATTCGGTTTCTATCCTTCTCTCTGTACCTTCATCTTAAGTTTCCTTTCAAACCGTTCTATTGCAGCTACTGTAGACGGACATTGTTCTTCTCTTAAATCTATCATAGTGGTGTTCCCCAGGGTTTCTGTCCTATCACCCCCTCTCTTTCTATTATTCATTATGATCTTCTAAGTTTAACTCAAAGCGCCCTATCCACTCCTACGCTGATGATTCTACCCTGCATTTTTCAGCCGTCGTTTATTAGACATCCAACTCAACAGAACTAAGTGATTCACGGAGAGATGCCACCGACGCCTAACTTCTGATTTTTCTATAATTTCTGATTTGGGCAAAGCAAAACTTGTTTTGTTTTCAATGCCTCAAAACCCAATTTCTTCACCTATCTACTCGACAAACCTTCCAGATAACTATCCCCTCTTCTTCATGACACTCAACTGTCTCCTTCTACAATGACAATTCTAGGACTATCCTTTACTAAAAATCTGAGCTGGAAATCTCACATCTCATCTCTTGCTAAAATAGCTTCTAAGAAGTTAGTGTCCTGTGGCGTCTGCGTCCATTTTTTTTCTCCCTCCCAATTGCTTCCTCTCTACAGGGGCCTTATCCGCCATGTATGCAGTATGTTTCACATGTTTGGGGAGGATCCACTCATACGCTCTCCTAAACAGGTTAGTCAAAGCTTTTTCGTCTCATCAACTCCTCTCCTCTGACTGTCCTTCAATCTTTAAATCACCGCCGCAATGTTGCTTTCTCTTGCTCTCTTCTACCGTTATTTCCATGCTCACTGCTCTTCTGAACTTGCTAACTCCATGCCTCCCCCCATCCCGCGGCCTCGCTGCACAAGACTTTCTACTCATTCTCATCTCTATTCTGTCCATCTTCCTAATGCAAGAGTTAATCAGTATCTTTACTCTTTCATCCTTTCACTGGTAAACTCTGGAACTCTCTTCTTGTTTCTATTTTTTTCCACTTTTCTATGACTTGCATCTTTCAAAAGAAGAGTAACAAGACACCTCCCGAACTAAATTGGCCTACCCCGCTTTTTATTTTATTCTCTTACTGTCTTCCTTATAGGGACTGGCAACTAAGCGGGCTTTGTGTTACCCATTTTTGTTGTGCCCTTGGCCAGTTCCTTGTGATGTAAAAAAAAAAAAGAAAAAAAAAAAAAAAAAAAAATATATATTATTATCATTAATGTAAATATTATTATCTATTATTTCTATGTTCATATTATTATATTTAACATTATCAATATCATCATTATTGATATCATTATAATTTTTATCATAATTATTCGTATTATTATTATCACTATTGATATTATCATTATTGTTATTAGATGATAGAAGCCTAAGCACACACACACACACAGTTTGCGTGGTTAGGTTGGAAGAATCACCGCTTGCGGTTCAGCAAGTCGATGGATGGTTCAAGCCCACCTCGGGATGGATTCCCCTGACAGCGCAGGTTGTTACTATCCCACTTGAGTAAAGGGATTGGGTGTGTGAGGTCCCAAAGATTTGAGCCTATGAGCTCCAATCTTTCTCCGGGAGGTAATAGCTGCGATCGAGAGCCTACTTTGCATGGCAAAATAAGAACCCTTTATGAATTAATCTCTCACACACACGCACACGCACACGCACACACACACACACACACACACACACACACACACACACACACACACACACACACATTAGTATAAAAATAAACTATAGATTTACAAATAGTTGGTGGAGGAAAGAGTGGTGTTTGTACATGATAAACAATACGAAATAGAATTAAAAAAACCAACATTACTATTTTTAGGCCGCTCTTTGATTTAAGGTCGCATTCTCTTCTCTTGTTTGTCATATTCTACTCTATCAACATGTTTGCAGTCCACAAACATAACAATCTATTAAGATGTTTTGCAAGCCAAACCTTACAGAAAAGATGAATACATTACAGTGTGAGACTGACTCTGATCTCGCCGCCGCCTCCTCGATGTTAACTTTTTTATAAACATGTCAGCATAATGCAGATCGTGGGTTTGCAGGGAGAAATATTCTTGGCCTAAGTTGCAGGTCTCCAGAACGCCTTAATTATGCAAATTGAGACCTGGGGAAGAGAGGATGGAGAGAAGAGGTAAACAGAGGAAGGAAAGCTAGGTAAAAAGTGTAAAAGAAGAAAAGTGAAAAGTTGAAAAGAGGTTAAAAAGGGGAGGGAGGGAGGAAGGGAAGTAGGGAGGGCGGAAGGGAAGTAGGGAGGGAGGAAGGCAAGGAGGTAGAGAGAAAAGGAAGGGGGGAGGAAGGGCTTAAGGGAGATGGAGGGTGAAAGGAAGGTAACATCACGGGTTACCTATATTAGTGCATGGGCCAGATTTACCCACCGTGCACCCACCCCATAACAGTCTGAGACCAACTTTATTTTGTTCTCTGAACCTTTCTGAACAAGAAAAAATGATGCCAACAGAAAATTATAGGGACTCACTACCCGATAGCAGCCTTTTACAAAATGGCCACCAGCAATTTTGATAAATCACAATTTTTGCAACAACTTCACTTCTAGGACACATAGACACAATTTTGATGTCTAAACCCATGTTTTAAGGTACCAGCAATCCAATGGGGCCAACAAAAATCACCTATGAGCAACCGCCATGTTGGACTTCAAGATGACAAAGATGACATTTTCATGATGACAAAGAAATCAGATTTCGTCTTCAGCACAGACATATATCGAGTTGGGTCCATCAAAGATATGGAACGGGAATTGCGAGGCTCTAGTGACAAATTGATCATCAAAGGTCAGAAGACAAAAAGGCCTGTGAACTGGAGGAACTTCCTGATGAACAGTGACAATAAGTCACAACTCGTAGAAGCGATGCGAGAAGTATAGAGTTCAGATGGATTTGCCCACAAGCTCTCGGAAAGAAAAGTTGTGATCGTAGTTCAGGGTCATTGCTACCTGCTGCAAACAGACGACGGACAGATCGTTAAGAGAACTGAGTTGCCGATGATGTTTTCGAACCAAAAAGAAACTGACACCAGGATCATCCTGTATTGTGCCTATGCACAAGAGCAAGGTTATGAAATGGTGCGCATCAGAAGTCCAGACAGTGATGTCTTTTTCATAGCACTTCACCATGCTGGAAACCTTGAGATCACCATGCTGTTTGACACAGGTACCGCGAATAAGAAGAGGCTAATCAACATTACTCAGCTTGCCCAGAAATATGGCCAACCATTCTGCACTGCGTTGATGTGCCTCCATGCATTCACACATTGCGACACAACGAGTGCTTTCAAAGGAATCGGGAAAATCCGACCAATCAAACTTCTCCAGAGGAGTCCAAGATTCATAGAGGTACTTTGTCAGCTAGGAAACACCTGGAACCCCTCAGAGAACTTGATGAATGACTTGGAGGAATTCACGTGCGCCATGTACGGCAAAGCTCGCTACAAGAGTGTTGATGCATTTCGCTTTGCTGCTTTAAGTGAGAAATGTGATGGAACAGATGCTACCATCAACCTTGAACGCAACATCGATCTCAGTCAGCTCCCGCCTTGCCAAAAAGCACTGCAGCAGCATGTCAGACGAGTAAACTACCAAATTGGTATCTGGAAGGCCGCCAACGTCCCACAACCATCAGTACCCGAGGCCACCGATGGACATGGATGGAAGTTGGCTGATGGCAAAATCGAGCCAGTTTGGTTCGACGGACCGGTTGTTCCAGCGGATATAGCTGAAGAAGTTGATAGCGTAGACAGTGATGATGAAATATGCTAAGAACAATTATGAGATTAAAGTAGCAGAACAGGCGAACAGGGACCCAAAGGGGTTCTATCAGGTTTATAAAACAAAGACAAGGGAATTAGTTGGGCCGTTAAGGTCAGGACAGGGTGAGGTCTTAAATACGGATGAGGATATGTGTAGGAGTCTAAATGATTATTTCTTAAGTGTTTTTACGGAGGAGGATACACAGACGATACCTGATAGTGAACAGATGTTCAAAGGAAGCGATGAGGAGAAACTCAAAGATATTGTGATAACTAGGGAAATGGTGGAGGAGGGTATAGAAAAAATGAAAACATTTAAATCGCCAGGACCAGATGAAGTGTATCCCAGGGTATTACAGGAATGCAAGGAGGTTGTTAGTGAGTCGTTAGTGCACATTTTTAGGAAATCGGTTGAGATAGGCGATGTGCTATTATTGTGGAGGAAAGGAAATGTTGTTCCCATATTTAAGAAGGGAGACAGAGGACTAAAGTCAAATTATCGACCCGTAAGTCTAACATCAGTGGTGGGTAAATTATTGGAATCTATTATTGCAAAAAACATTAGAGAGCACTTAGATAAACATAGTTTTGATCAATGATTCACAACATGGATTCACCAGGGTAGGTCATGTCTCACCAATTTATTGAGTTTTTATAGGAAAGTTTATGAGACGGCAGATAATGATAAGGATTATGATATAATATATCTGGACTTTAGTAAGGCATTTGACAAAGTACCACACGAGTGACTCTTAAATAAGGTTAGGGCTCATGGTATAGATGGGAAGGTTCTTCATTGGATCAGAGCTTGGCTAAGTAATAGGCAACAAGGGTTACAATTAATGGTTCCAAATCTGAATGGGGACTGGTGACAAGTGGAGTTCCACAAGGGTCTGTTTTGGGTCCATTACTATTTTTTGATTTATTAACGACTTGGATAGTGGGATTAGCATGATATCAGCAAGTTTGCTGATGATACTAAGTTAGGTAGGACTATTGGATCACAGTCTGACGTAAACATATTGCAGGGAGACTTAGATAAAACTTAACGAGTGGGCAGTCAGATGGCAGATGGGAATTTAAATATTGATAAATGTAGCGTTATGAATGTTGGTAGAAAAAACCCTGGTAATAGATACACCATAAGCAATGTATCGCTGAAAAGATCAGAAGGTGAAAAAGATCTTGGAGTGAGGGTAAGCCAGACCTCCGACCTAGGAAAAAATGTATTGAGGCCAGAAATAGAGCTAATAGAGTATTAGGATTCATTACCAGAAGTGTTAAAAGTAGAAGTGCGGAAGTTATTCTAAAGCTTTATCTGGCTCTAGTCAGGCCTCACCTAGACTGTGCAGTTCAGTTTTGGTCTCCATATTACAGGATGGATATAGTGTTGTTAAAAAAAGTGCAGAGAAGGATGACCAAAATGATACAAGGGATGCGTAACCTTAGTTATGAGAGGAGATTGAAGTTATTAAAATTACACTCACTCGAGAGACGCAGAGTAAGGGGTGATCTGATAGAAGTTTTTAAGTGGATAAAGGGATTTAATAAAGGAGAGGTAGGAAAAGTTCTTACGGCTTTTAACCAGGGTAGAACAAGAAGTAACGGATTCAAGCTGGAAAAGCGTAGATTTAGAAAGGAAATAGGGAAAAACTGGTTCACAAATAGGGTGGTGAATGAGTGGAATGGTCTCAGTAGACAGGTAGTTAGTGCGGAGTCATTAGGGAGCTTTAAAGGGGAGCTGGATAGGTTCATGGATGGGGATGAAAGGTGGATGTAGGTAGTGTTAGGTGACAGGAACTACCACGTGTAGGCCTCGCGGCCTCTTGTAGCTTCCTTATTTTCTTATGTTCTTATGTTCTTAAATGAGCTCATCCGATGAAGAGTCAGAACAGATTGATGCTGCTTCAGATGTTGTGTCCAGTGACAGTGATGAGGATTGATGCCCGCAAGGACATTTGCTAGACGCTGTCTTGTGGTACTTGCGATGGTGTAGCTTTGTTATTTAGTACGATTTGTTTGTGGTATCTTGTCTGGTGTTACTTGCTGTTGATTGTTAATGTGTTTTTTGTTCTGGTCAAAATAACATTTCTTTTAAATCATGTGATTCATTGTCGTTATGATACTGTGGTATGTGGTATTGTGTTTTGTGCCACTTGCTTTTGAAAGAACAATTAACTTTTTGTTATTCTGGTCAAATTAACATTTCAGTTTAATTGTGTGATTCGTATGTGCTATTTTACTATATTATGTGAGGTATATTGTCTGGTGCTACTTGCTTTTGATTGATTAATGTAGGCCTATAGTTCGATATTAAAGTCATCGTAACATTTCAGTTCAATTATGTGATTCATTGTTATGAGCAATGTAATATTAAATTTAGTTGACTTTTTATCAATCGTTTTCTTAACAACACCACAACACAACGAAGGCAAATGCATCTGATCTCCATACTTCTCGCATCGCTTCTACGAGTTGTGACTTATTGTCACTGTTCATCAGGAAGTTCCTCCAGTTCACAGGCCTTTTTGTCTTCTGACCTTTGATGATCAATTTGTCACTAGAGCCTCGCAATTCCCGTTCCATATCTTTGATGGACCCAACTCGATACATGTCTGTGCTGAAGACGAAATCTGATTTCTTTGTCATCATGAAAATGTCATCTTTGTCATTTTGAAGTCCAACATGGCGGTTGCTCATAGGTGATTTTTGTTGGCACCATTGGATTGCTGGTACCTTAAAACATGGGTTTAGACATCAAAATTGTGTCTATGTGTCCTAGAAGTGAAGTTATTGCAAAAATTGTGATTTATCAAAATTGCTGGTGGCCATTTTGAAAATGGCTGCTATCGGGTAGTGAGTCCCTATATTTTTCTGTTGGCATCAATTTTTCTTGTTGAGAAAGGTTCAGAGAACAACATAAAGTTGGTCTCAGACTGTTATGGGGTGGGTGCACGGTGGGTAAATCTGGCCCATGCACTATATGAGGCAGCTCCTGTAAACTTCCTCCGATGTATCGCCCTCATTCTTAAATCCGTCTAACCTTCTTTTTAAAGGATGTTGTCGTGTTGGCACTGACTACACGGCCGCCAAGACTGATCCACTCATCTACAACGCTTTGTGTGGACTAACTCATCGTTTTTTCTGTTTTTAATGTATCTGTATCGTTGTCTTTCTGTTGACTTTTACCTGCTTGAAGACCTCAGTTACGGCAACCTTCCTTCACCTTTCGTCCTTATCATTATCACCAGCCATCACAAGTCACTTCCTGAACAGCCACCTTGACCATCCTTTAACCCTGCGTCATGTCACGTTATGATTTTTGTCAACTTTGCTAACTTTAAGTGTGTGTGTGTGTGTGTGTGTGTGTGTGTGTAGGTGTGTGTGTAGGTGTGTGTGTAGGTGTGTGTGTAGGTGTGTGTGTAGGTGTGTGTGCGTGTGCGTGTGCGTGTGCGTGTGCGTGTGTGTGTGTGTTTCACTGTCCCATCTGGGTTTTCTTGTAAGCATGCCAAAATTATGTAGATCGTAGGTTTCCAAGAAGGATTATTCTTGACCTAAACCAACGTTCCGCCCAAAACCTTAATTATGCAAATTGAGAGCGAGGGAGAAAGAGGCTGGGGGGAGGAGGTAAGAAAGGGGAGGAAAAAATAGAAAGGAATCTGGAAAACAAGAAAATAAGGAGGGAAGGAGGGAAGGATGGAAGGAGGGTGAGGGCGGAGCGTGAAATGACGGTAAGTACATGACGGCCCATGATAACTCTGCTCCTATTCCTCCAATCCTCCGATTTTCTCGCGTTGTAACTGAATATAATATGTCGGCGTGTGGCGATGGACAAGCAGTTAGGGAAAGGGGAACAGGTGGATGGACAGGTGGAGGAGGCAGGTGGAGGGACAGGTGGAGGGACAGGTGGAAGAGGCAGGTGGAGGAGGCAGGTGGAGGGACAGGTGGAGGAGGCAGGTGGAGGAGGCAGGTGGAGGAGGCAGGTGGAGGAGGCACGTGGAGGAGGCAGGTGGAGGAGGCAGGTGGAGGAGGCAGGTGGAGGGACAGGTGGGGAGGCAGGGGGTTTGATCATTGAGAAGTAGCTCCACCGGTGTCCGATAGGGATCGAGCATGCTGTGCTATCTTCATAATTATCATTATCATTTTATCTTTATCATTTCAAATACGCGGGTAGATATCAGCATATTTCGAATTTACTCGACCTTTTACCGAGATGATAAATGTGAGGGAATGAGCCAGGGATGTGATTGTCATAACAGCAGCAGCATAACAGCAATAACAGCAGCAGCATAACAGCAATAACAGCAGCAGCATAACAGCAGCAGTCATAACATTCCAAGAAATCCCGAACCCATGACGCCCGTGCGGCCACACCTCCCGTTCACAACCTCGCCTTGCGCTGTCTGAAGGAAGGCTGTGTGCGTGGCTGTGACGTTCACTACCTCGCCTTGAGCTGTCTGAAGGAAGTCTGTGTGGCGTTCACTACCTCGCCTTGCGCTGTCTGAAAGAAGGCTGTGTGCGTGGCTGTGACGTTCACTACCTCGCCTTGAGCTGTCTGAAGGAAGTCTGTGTGGCGTTCACTACCTCGCCTTGCGCTGTCTGAAGGAAGGCTGTGTGCGTGGCGTGGCGGCCCGTGATTGTGTGTGTTAACGTAATGACCTCATCGCCCTCTACCTCATCAAACTCTCCTCATCGTTTAGGCAAGTGTTGGCCGCAGTGAAGAACGTACAGTCTTTGATGGTTGTTCTTGTAATGGCCGATTAGTGGATCTATTATTAGAGGGAAGTCTGCTGGAGACACTGCTTGTGTCTCCATTCCACTTGACACTGGGAAAATTTGTGATAATACTTTCTTTATGTGGACAAAATTTTATGTAGGACAAAATTTAATCCGAAGGGGAAAGTGTAAAGACTAATAGTCATTAAGTTTTTGTAAGATAAAACATAAATATAAGGATAATTTTATTTTTAATATACAAATGATTTACATTGTAAGCTGTATACTGATTTTCTATGTATTTTTTCCAGTGTTCTGGTAAGTACCATGTAGTGCATGCAGCCCATCGCGAGACAGCGCTGGAGCTCCTCTGCGCCTTAGTGAAGTAATTGCGTGTTTCCCAGGCGTTAGGGCGATAGGATGTTAGGTTGGTAACTTTGCTTGCCTTGCAGCTACACATTCATTCTGCAGACTTTTCCAGATTAATGTCCTTGCCTGCGTACCACAGCGGGGACCACAGGGGTAAGGGAGGGTAGGCATTGTGGCAAGAGCAGCTCTAATGGAGTGTTACATTATTTACTTGGGGAAGTGCAATGTGGTTCTCTACAAGGCTTATTTTTTTCTTAGTTTTTACTGAGGGCTTTATAGCAAAAACTCTACTAACCGCAAGTTTCCTTTACATGGTTATGGGAGTTTGAACTACCACCTTGCCTATCCTTCAACCTTGCGTCATGGCACTGTTATAATTCTTGCCAACTTTGCTAGCTTTGTAACCATGATGAATAAAAAAAAACCATGATAGCTCATGACCCTACAGGGCTCTGGCGATGCGTTACGAGAGGCGTGATTGTTGAGGCAGAGTGAGCGAGGACCAGTTAGGATAAAGTAGGAGGAATTAAAAAGTAAAAAATGCGTGATTGGTAATTGTTTATGTGTAGAATGGAGAATATGGAATGCGATGCGCTGGGTTTGGGTAGAATGGGACGGAGGGTGAATTTAAGATGGAATAGAGTTATGATGAAAGACAGAAGTAGGAAAGATGGGAAAGTCGCCGTGTGAGCTATGGTTGGGACAGTGCAGGAAGAGGACAAGGTGGAATGAACTACATGAGACAGAGCATCCAGAGAAGAGAGGAAAGGAGAGGTGAGGATTTAGGAAGGCAAGAGGTTGAGAAAGAGAGGCGCGTGTTGTTATGTAGGGCTACGAAGGCATGCGTGAGGCAGGAAGAGTAAAAGGAGGAGAGGCGAGGAAGGAAAAACATGTATAATGGAAGGAGTGAGTTGAGAGGAAGTGAGCGGAAGAGGAAAGGCTAGAACAGTGAAGAACAGAGAGGGGCTGTTGGAGTGGTGAGGGGAGAAGAGGGGAAAAGAAAATATGCGTGTTGGAGGCCTACTTTGGCGTGTACAGATTGCTGAAAGTCACGTGATGCTAAGGAGCTACGAGGAGAAAGTCTAGGACCTCCCTCTGGACACACACACACACGCACACGCACACGCACGCGCACACGCACACGCACACGCACACACACACGACCTGTGATGGGTAACGCGGTGGTTAGTTAGTTACATGAAAAGATCCATTTTTTCACCCAAAAAGTCGTTAACAAATACTACACAATTATTTGCGGGTGGGGAGAAATTTTTTTGCAAGCTTCCTACGACTCTCTCTCTCTCTCTCTCTCTCTCTCTCTCTCTCTCTCTCTCTCTCTCTCTCTCTCTCTCTCTCTCTCTCTCTCTCTCTCAATACCACAACAAACATTACCACCACTATCATAAACGCGAATTTTTGATGAAGTTAATTATACCAAAAATATAAATAATTGTAACAATGAACAAAATTAGGAAGTAGACAAAATGAGTCTGTGGTAATAATGATAAAAATTGTATTGTAGTATTGTTAAAATAAAAGTAGTGGTAGCATTAGTAGTAAAAGTAGTAGTAGTATTAACAGTATAGTAGTAGTAGTAGTAGTAGTAGTAGTAGTAGTAGCAGTAGTAGTGCCAGTAGTAATAGTAGTGAAAAAAAGACAAGAACAAGAAGAGGGTGTGAGGGAGGGTATGAAGGATTATGAGGGAACACACACACACACACACACACACACACACACACACACCCCACACACACACACACACACACACATAAATACATGCTGTACACACACGCACCCCACAAACACACAAGAAATTAAACAGAACAATACGAAGCTATGAACGGATAATATCAAATGTTACCGGTCGCCCTACACGCAGCCGCGCTCAAAGCACACACCACGCATACAGTGGCTCCCTAATTTTGGTTGGAAAGCGGCTATTCCAGCGGCTTAATTGACAGCAAGTAAATTTTGATGACATGAGCAGCGGACGCATCAATGAATACTTCCTTCACCACATACTGATAACTCAATTCACGATTATCTATTAACTTACTTTCGTACACTAAATATATATTAATATGTAT
>JACEEZ010010303.1:0-7500 GCA_016584305.1 Chionoecetes opilio | reverse complement strand
ATGCAAGGCCCCGATACAAATAACATGTCTGTGGGTGATAACATCTTGTAATTTTAATATTTGTAGTTTTAAAAAGAGGGTGAGGTGATCATAGCGTTGGCTGCGAGACATTATCGTATAAATACTTCTGTTCAACAAAAAGATGATAAAGTATTTTTTAAGTCCCCCCATAAAGAACAACAATATATAGTATGGTACTAGTGAAAATATATTTGTTTAAGACGTCATTATTAAAAAGGGGCTCTAACCCTGTAATTATACCTGTTTTTTTAAAAATTTTTTTTTAAGCATTTATATGAGATTTCCTTTTTTTAAAATTTATCAATTAGACACCAAAAAAATCTTATTGCATTAAATTTTTTTATAATTTAAATTTCAATTTTTTTTACAGGGGGGTTTTTGTCATTAAAGGGAAAGTGAAATCATGTAATTTTTTTTACCTTAATGAGTGTTAGTTTATTGCTTTTATCCAATTTGCTACTGATTTAATTTTTCGGTTATGTAATTTTCAAATTTATTTAAAATCCTCCCGTTATGAAAATATTTTTGTCATCTGCGAAAAAAGAAATTTAATAAATTGGTGCTACGTGTAAGTCATTTATATATATTAAAAATAAAATTGGGCCGAGAATTTAGCCTTTTGGGGACCAAAATTTACTATTATAAGAAATGATGCGTTATTGTATACAGATATTTGTTATTTCTAAAAAACTCTTAAAAAATTTGTTAGCCCTACCCGAAAATCCTACACTTTTTTTTGTTTATCTAAAAGTTTTGGAATGAGAAATTGTATCAAAACTTTGTCAAATACAAAAATTTTTATCGGTATTGCTTTCTTCAATGCTTATAATTTTTGGAGAGTGAGTATGTAAATCGTGCTATAATTGGGTTAAAACCAAGATGTTATATAATAATGAGTTTTTTCATAAAAAGTCATGAAACTCAAAACCAAAATTTTCAAAAAATTTACTAAGCTTGGCAAAACGAATAGTCTGTAGTTCTGGTGAGATATTTTTCCCTTTTTTTTATATGGGAATAACTCGGCTATTGGAGGTTTTTTGGGGAAAAGTCCCCCTTCAAAAGTCTGTTTATTAGGTTGTAAAAATGGTGACAAAATACTGCTGATTTTTTTTTTTTTTTTACTATGGTGTCATACCCTGGGAAGTTATTTTTAGGTTTTTTTTTATAGCTTTAATTTCCTGTTAATTTTTGTGACCGAATAAAAAAAAGAAAAAAGGTGTAGGGTCAGGGAAGAATTATTAATGAAAAAAGGTGACGGTTTAATGCTTGGGGCCCAAATTTTTACAAAGTTACAGAAATTAAAATGATTCAGTTTTTTCCCGATTTTTGATAAAGTTTATTGGGAATGAAATTTTAGGTAGGAAGCTGATAACATTTTTTTCCATGATGTTATTTAGAATTTTCCCAACTTTTTACTGTTTCTGCATTTCCCCTTAAATTTTTAATATAGTGATTCTCTTTTTCTGCTCTTTTTATAGAGTTTAAAATGCCTGTACCCTTTTTAAAGTGTTCCGTAAGTAATTGGCCCCTTAGCATCAATTTTGGAGTCTGTTAGTTCTTTGAGGACTTTTTACCTTGAGTTTTTTAGGGTTTGTCGATATGTTTCTTTTGACGTATATTTTTTTTCAGGAAAATGTTTATTGTAAATAATAGAAAAATTGTTTCTGTAAATATCGAAACTTCATTTACCCCCGTATTAAATATGCTGTTTCCCAATCATATTTGTAACTCTAATTTGAAATTATTGATATCTTCATTAGTGAAAATCCTTTTTGAAAAATTTAATTTTTGACAGGGAGAATTAATAAATTTGGCCCGAAAAGAATAGAAATGGAAAAATGGTCATGATAAAGGTACAAAAACCACTGGGAATTTTAATTTAAACGTCATTTTTCCAATAATCAATTTTGTGGCGATGTTTTTTGATACTCGGTAGGGTTTATTTTTGACTGGAAAAAACTTGGAATAAAAAATGTTTTAGAAGTTTGAAAATGAACACATTTGCTAAAAGATTAATTGAAGTCACCCAAATTTTAAACATGAAGTTTACCCAGAAAAAACCCAAAATAGTTCTAAAGTTTAAAAAGGGAATTCATAAATGTTTGCGTTTTGGGGGGTCTTTTAAGAGCGAAAAAGGAGAGCGGGCGAGAGCGAGAGCGAGAGGAGAGCGAGAGCGAGAGCGAGAGCGAGAGCGAGAGCAGGCGAGGCGAGAGCGAGAGAGAGAGAGAGAGGAGAGAGAGAGAAGAGAAGAGAGAAGAGGAGAGAGAGGGGGCATTTTACTCTACAAAAATTTTTAGTAATAAATCATCAATATTGCTGTTTTAAGGGGGAAAAAAAAACAAAATGAATCCTGAATATCAGAAATGTTTTCATTCACAAACCTTTGTACGTGTGTGTGTGTGTATGTTTGTTTCAGTGTGTGTGTGTGTGTGTTTCAGTGTGTGTGTGTGTGTGCTTCAGTGTGTGTGTGTGTTTCAGTGTGTGTGTGTGTGTTTCAGTGGGGTGTGTGTGTGTTTCAGTGTGTGTGTGTGTTTCAGTGTGTGTTGTGTGTTTCAGTGTGTGTGTGTGTGTTTCAGTGTGTGTGTGTGTGTGTGTTTCAGTGTGTGTGTGTGTGTTTCAGTGTGTGTGTGTTTCAGTGTGTGGGGTGTTTTCAGTGTGTGTGTGTGTTTCAGTGTGTGTGTGTTTCAGTGTGTGTGTGTGTGTGGGGGTTGTGTGTGTGGGGTGTGTGTGTGTGTGTGTGTGTGTGTGTGTGTGTGTGTGTGTGTGTGTGTGTGTGTGTGTGGGGTGTGTGTGTGTGTGTGTGTGTGTGTGTGTGTGTTGTGTGTGTGTGTGTGTGTGTGTGTGTGTGTGTGTGTGTTACCCTTCACCTCTGGACTTCATCACGCACACTTAACAGTCTCCAGCTGTTAGCCTCTCGAAAAGAGCTTAGAGCTCATAGAGACCCACCTTTGGGTACATATAGCTAGGCGTCAAGTGTGTGGGCGTCTTGCGGTGTTCCAGTGTAATAAGATCAATAAATCCTGAAACCTCAAAAAGTTATCAAGTGGAAGTAGATGGCAAAAGAAATATTCTAGTTTCCTTAATTCTTGGTTTTCTTTCCTTCGGGTGAGGGTGTTGCTGCAAAGCCTCCCTCGGCTACTCAAGCCTGGGTAATTGAGAGCCTTTCTCCGGGGCCAGGAGTAATTATTAGAAAATAATAAAAAATTGCTGACAGCTTTTCTGGGTTTTTAGAATGCGTTACCAAAAAAAATATATAAAAAAGATAATTTCTTTCATTTAAATGAAATTATGCGAAGTGTTCTCTTCAAGAAAAAAGACCACACGTTTTACACAAAGTTAATGAACGATTCGTCCTGCAATCTTTAAATTTTTTTTTTTTAAATAAATAGGGTTGATTCAAATTTGTCAAATGGATCCGTATAAATTTTTTTACGACTTGGGAAAACCCCAAATTTTTGTAGAAAAATTTACAATGCATGGAATTTCCAGGCTTTGGACTTTACGTAAAAAATTACGTTTAACGTGAGGGTTTAAAAAAAATTTTCAAAAACATTTTTTCTAATCACAGTAGCTTTTGACAAAAAATTAACCATTAAAAAACACAAAAACAAATTTTTTTGGACTACGTAATAATGTCACAATGGTTTAAAAGTTATTCATTTTAATAAACCCAATAGACCTCATTACAATGTTAAGTCATATTTTTGTAGAATGATCTCGCTTAAAAAAATAACAGTTTTTCCCTTTTTAAGTAAAAGCAAAAAAGATTTCTAAAGGATATAAAAAATTTCCCCTTTAATTTTGATATCATAGTAATTTTTTTGCAATGAGTAAGAGTAAATGATTAATAGAGTTTGAGGGAAAGTATGTTTACGCAGCCTTAGTAATATTTTATACATTTTTAATTATGATATAAAAAACAAAAAAACAGGATAAGTTTTAAGTATGTGGTGTAATGTATTTGTGTGGGGATGTTATGATATATTACACGGGTCAAAAACGAAATTTCTGGCAAAAAGGTTTTAAAAAAAATTCAAACGAATTGGGCTGCTTTTACGAATAAACTAAATTTTTTGTCTATCAATCAGGATTTCGCGAATGGGTTTTTCAATTTTTGATAAAAAAATGACTCATCAGCCTAAACGAAGGTTTCAAGAAAAAAAACACGTGATTTTTAGTAAACATTTTGTATTTTCTAACAAGGGAATTACAAAGATTACAAAAGTCCAGTACAAGTAAATCAAATATAGTGACAGAATTGAAATAAAAAAAATATAAAAAAAAAATTATATGGTGCACAGATAAATGGCAATGCATTTATGTGAATTTTTTTTTTCTTGGGATTTTGAGTACAGCTTCGGGGGTTGTCTCTCATCAAGCCCGCAATAACCCCGCCACAATGTGAGTCCCCCCGGCCTTGATACCGTTTCTTCCTTTGTTTTAATGTCCTGATAAAAAACGCCCCCCTTGTTCCTCGTCACACCCCCAAGGGTTCCCCGGAAAACTTGCCCAAAAAATGGCTGTGTAAAAAGTGAACCTTGATATCATTCTACACCCAAGATCTCGCAGGCTCAATTAGACCCTTTCCCCACAATCTTTTCATAGTTGTCTGCTTGTTATTCCTAGAAAATCTTCACCACATTACAAAATGCATTCCAAAGCTTTTTCTTCGTCTCATCTTTGATGTAAAAAATTTTGGATCTCTCTTAGTGTTTTTTTGAGGGCCACAAATTTTCCAGCCTTTCTTTCTCACTAAGACCGGGAAAAAAGTTGAACAAATGCGAAGCATTTCCACTGTGATCAAGAGTTTGACGAACCTTCATCAACCCAAAATTTTATGTGAAGGGAGGAAAGACAATCTTCTTCATCCCTAGAGGATCATTGGTGACTTTCTTATCCCCAGATGCCAAAAACCTGCGCTAGGCCATTTTTTTCCCCCAAATGCTTGTGTACCCTACGCCCCAGTAACACAGAAAAACAGGGGATTTTTTTTACCCCCCTTTGTGACCTAAAAGAAATTTTAACCATTTTAAATGACACAAAAAAACCACCCATGAACAGATATTGAAACCCTCTTAGTACAATTTTGATGTTGTTATTTTCTTCTTTAATTTTTTCAAAATACATTGGTACAGACCCATACTTATTCCTTTGTGTACAGAAACTTTTTAAAACTTTTTTTGGGAAAAACTGCAAAAAAAAACCCTCCAATCCCTTGAATCTATGTAGCAGCCCCATAAAAAAAAAAGTAGCCTTCTACACAGTACAAAGACAGTGGGATTGAATGGAAGTACTACGCAGTTCTGTTCCCTGTTTCGATAAAATGAGGGGCACCTGTGCGGGGTTTGCATCGATTCTCTTTCAGTCTTGAAGACAAAAAGTTCAGCAGGGGCTCTTTGGTAGATAAAGATCACTAACCAAACATTCAAAGCAGACTAGTAAACAGAATGGTTTTTCACAATCTTCATCAGATGGCGAAAAAATTTGTAGGTCTTCTTTATCCCCTGGGACAGGTGAGCAGAGATTTGTTTTATCATTTTTTGAAGCTCAGTAAAAAATGGTAAGGGATTTCTTCACATGGGTAACTGTCGAATGCGAAGGGAAATTGGGTATTTCAAATATTTCTTTTTTTCTTTTGAAACCTTTTACATTGACAAGCAGAAATAGCAGCATTAAATAAAATTTCTTGGTTCTCTCCAAAAACCCCTAGGCACTCCCAAATTTAAATTTAGCTTTTCCTTAGACCAGATCTAAAGTTCCCCAACACAGGTTTTTCACATTTGTGAGGAGCCCCAAAGCTTGCTTGGTTCCAAGTTGGTACTTTGAAGTACGAAAATACACGCTCTTAAAAAAGTCAGTAATGTGGCCTTGAGTCTTAGAGTAAAGCTTCCCCAGAGTAGCAAAAAAAAAATTTGGATCATTTGAGCACTTTTTTTGTGAGATGTAGAGGCCATTTTTAGAGCAGAACACAACTGCGGACAAATAAAAAAAAAAGAGTTGTTAGGGTACCTGAGTTGTTCCTTGAATTTGCTACCCAACACTACACCTTAGGCATGTTTCACAAAAAAGAAAAAAAACAGGAGAAAAAAACAATAAATAAAAATCAAATTTTAAAGTAAAATTCAATAAAAAAACACTACCTGCGGGGGCGAGCTGTGCAAGTTGAAAGTGTTTGTTTTTTTCGTATCTAAAAAGGGAAAGTTATGCATGTTCAAGAAAACGAAGATATTTCCAGGTTTTTGGGGGGAAATGAAATTAAAAAAAAACCATATAAACCGGCCCTTTTTATACATACCCAAAAGAAAGGGTAAAATTTTTTTTGAAATTCAGAAAAGGAAATATACCTAAGCGCAAAAACGGATGTGATAGAGAAAATATAAATCAGATTTTTAATTCGCACCTCAAATTTAAACAAAAAAAAGTTTTTAAATTCCCTGCCAGAACTTTTTTTTTTTGTTTTTGGACCAGGTTATGTATATATGATAATGGTGTTGTATGTGTATGTATGTATGTGAGTGCATGTATGTAATATGTAGTATGTGTATTTTTATGGTATTGTGTATTGTGGAGTATATGTGGGATGTATGTGTATTTGTATGTTACGATGCGACGTGTATGTTTTTTAGTGTATATTCATATGTGTTTTTGCTATGGTTTGGGTTTTTGAAAATTGAATATGCGCATACGATACTTAACTCTTTTGAAAAAAGTATGAGTTTTTCAGTATGAAAGGGAGTATGTGTTTATTTGCTTATGTGCCCAGGTATTATTGCAATTTAGTAGATTTTTTTTGGGAGCTCTTAAAAAGTTTTACATTAAAAATTCGGACCCGTTCCCAATACCCCTAGATAAGGACATCTGGATGACTGTTTTTCGGTCTTACTTCCGCAGGGACACGGCCCCTCATCCACCGGGAGACGGCCGGTCCCCTCCCATTTTCCCCCTGCTTTTCCTTATAGCTAAAGAGTGAGTTGACCCGGAAGCGGTAAAGCTATTCTTTTAATTTACGTGTTTGCTTTCCAATATACGAAAATCGCACTGTTAAGTTGGGATCCCATTAAATAGGTTATTTTTCTTTTGAAGCAGAAAGCAGGGGGTTATTTTTTAAATTTATCCATTGCTTCGCCCAAATCTCAATATTATTGTTTTTAAAAATCGACCAAAGCCTTGGTAAATTTTGTGTCCAGACGATTCCAAAGAAAGAAAGAGGTCACCAGAGTTTCCCAAAAGAAGTTTCTTATTTCTTTGCGGTCATACCGTCCTAGATCGTTCTGGTACCCTATTTTTGCCCAAAAAAAAAAAATTTTTCTATTTTTAACAAAAGCTTATGGTGGACACCCTGATTCGATTAAAAAATGAATTTCAAGTCGTACCTCGGACTCCCAGCATCTGTTTTAACCCGTAAAGCTAAAGGGTTTCCCGAGTTGGGTGCGACCCCCCACCGAAACCCCCCCCGAGGGGGCCCGCCCCCCTCCAAAA
>JACEEZ010010302.1:50000-150255 GCA_016584305.1 Chionoecetes opilio | reverse complement strand
AATCCCCAAGTGCAGAGGCGTGAAATAACGCATGCAATTTCTATGCTTCACGCATTGAAAGGAACGTGGCTGAGAAAAAGTTAAGCTCTCCCCAAGTGTGAACTTACTTTGATAAATGCTTTCTTGAGGGGAAGTTTTACACTCGGCAGTACTTCCAGGACAAACTTTGGCTTCGTTGCGGGAAAAGACAGTGGTGGACATGGTAGAGCTTCTGGTGGTGAGGTGTGCGGAAAGTGGCTGGACGACCAGCAGCCCAATCGGTGGCCGGGAGATGTGGTGGAACTGATCGAGAGTAAAATTCGCAAGCGTACGTACAATCGAGTGAAGAAATAGTGGATGGCAAAAAGTGGGGTTTGGGGGGCATAGCAGAGAGACAAAGCGGCGCTTTATTATTCCACCTGTGGAGCAAGAGACGCTGCTACCTCATTCCCCGGTGCCAAAAAGTAACATACACTCCTCTGGCGCAATACATATACAGTGACTCTTGGAAAGCCTATAGTTGCCTCCAGCGACCTGGTTCCTGGTTATACACACGATTACAAGTCACTCCGGCCCCCACCCTGGTCACGCGGGGCTACCGCACTGGTCACTCCGGTCTACCACCTGGTCACTCCGGTCTACCACCTGGTAACTCGTCTACCACCCTGGTCACTCCGGTCTACCACCCTGGTCACTCCGGTCTACCACCCGGTAACCCAGCCTGTCCACCCTGGTCACCTCCGGTCTACCACCCTGCCGTCACTCGGTCTACCACCCTGGTCACTCCGGTCTACCACCCTGTCACTCCGGTCTCCCACCCGGGTCACTCTGGTCTACCACCGGTCACTACGGCCCCCACCCTGGTCACTCCGGCCTACCACCCTGGTCACTCCGAGCCTACCACCCTGGTCACTCCGGCCTACCACCCTGGTCACTCCGGCCTACCACCCTGGTCACTCCGCTACCACCCTGGGCACTCCGGTCTACCACCTGGTCACCTCCGGCCTACCACCCTGGTCACTCTCCAGCTGCCACCCCGGCTCACTCCGGCCTGCCACCATCGGTCACTCCGGCCTACCACCCTGGTCACTCGGCCTACCCCCCTGGTCACTTCCGGCACCCTACCACCCTGGTCACTCCAGCTACCACCCTGGCACTCCGGCCTACCACCTGGTCAACTCCGGCCTACACCCTGGTCACTCCGGGCCCGCCAATAAAATATGAAGCTATGTTGGTGGAAAATGGAAGTGATATTGCTTATGCTGCAAGCTGCCACACACCAACACCAGTACTTTAGATTGGTATAAGGACAAGTTAATAGCTTTCACTTCATTAATTTATTACGGACCGTAGATAACATAAAGTCACCCAGGAGAACAACGTTTTTCTTCAATGTACAGACGTGTGGTGGCGTTCATACCTTACATTTCTAATCCCCATGATTTCAGGAGAAAAGTTAAGAAGGGGGGCATATCTGGAAAAGTTCTGCTGTCATTTGTGCTTCTATGTGTCATATTATGGCTATAAATAACAAATTACAAAAATATCTACAAGGGGATACCAACAGTCAAGTCGCATCTAGTGTTATTTCTGAGTGTCGTACGCTGTCGTCGTCGCCCCAGAAAAAAAAACCGCGTAGCGAAGTTGCAAACCGATCTATACTTGCAGATAAAAGCATAAAACAAACGCTGCACAGACTTTCTAATTATTATTTTTTAATTATATTTAATTATTACTGATTTTATTTCTATGCGTTCATTATATTTGAAATAAAAAAATTTTAAGCATACGCATAAGCATCAAGATCAAGCATACGTTTTTTTTTAAATATCTTAGTTAACATTAAAAATGTACACACTTATGGGATCGAAACACGCAAACACGTAACACTCAGCTCTGGAGGCGCATGTACGTGCACCTCAGGGTTGAACCCTGAGAGGCGGATTGACTGGGGCCGGAGAAATAGGGGCCAGAGTGGACCGGGGCCGGAGTGACTAGGGGCCTGGAGTAGTGAATTGTTCCCATACACACAGAGTCGTGGGCCATCTAAGAACTTTGGTGGATCCAGTGACGCGGGGTACATACCAACAAATTGTTAAACGGCTCTGCCAAGGACATTAAAGAGTCTGGCAAGACATAAGAGTGGCCAAGACATTAGCGCGGGTTCTCAGAGTGGCAACAAAAAAGACCACTCATTAGCAGTAACTCCTCGCCCCATTACTTGTTCTGCCACTGTCACCAAGACCCAACCACCATTTCCATCACTTCTACGGGAAATCCCTCGCTGACTACCCACACTCAGTAGGTAAGAGTTAAAGGTTAGGTAGGTATACTTTTGTGGTTAAGGTTAGGTTAGGTTTCATTTAAACTTATAAGGTTAGGTTAGGTCTACTGTGTGGTGAAGGTAGGTAGGTTTCATTAAATACCTTAAGTTTAGGTTAGGTTTCATGAAGCTTCATAAGACCCTGGGAAAACTTTTTCGGCCAAATTTTAGTGCTTTTTTGAGGAGATTTTTGTGTTTGTGTTTTTGTTTTGTTGAAAACTATGGTTATGCGCAAATAAAACTATCTCCATTAGGGAAAACCCCTATTTAGGCAGGAAAATAGTCGGTTGTCTCTGAAAAAGACCGGTGAAACTCTCGTCCTTATTACCAACTCTAATAGTCAATTTCAACTATTGACAGCGAGTGTACGAAAACGGACTTCTATGCTTTCATTATAGACTACGAAAACAACTTTTTGGTTAAATGGAGGAGAGTTTCAAGTACGTACACGACCTACTACTCACGATTCAATTTTTTTTTTGGGATCGTATACGTACACCCACTACTCTACTTGCGCTAATAAAAATATATTATGTATATATTGAAATTATCCTTTCGTTGTCTATAGGGCAGCCAGACACACCCTCCTCCATCAAACTCTTTATCGACACTGGCTGTCGAGGCAGGTGACCTACGAGAGGGACTCAAACGATGCAGGTCAAGGCAACCACACCGGGTGAAAACTTTGTGTTATCAGAGATTTCACACTTTTTTGGGGGAAGCCAATCAGAGGCCGTCTGGTCCTAGGCCAAGACAAGCCACTATTTTTTTTCATTCGCCACTCAGGAACACTAATTAATAGCCAATCAACAGGCCATGTATAATTTCCCCCGCAGCCAATCCTGGGCTCTAATTACAACAAGGCTTTTAAAATTGGTACACACTTCGCGGGCCTTCGCCCCTTCAGTTAGTCAGTTGAAAATTATGGAGTGTAGAGGTTTGAGCAAGTGGAAGTCATATTAATCATCCCTGTGCCAAAAGTACATCCTACCTGGGTCAATAATATACAGTGACTGTTGGAAAGCCTATAGGGAATCAGCGACTTGGTTTCTACACACAGAGTCGTGGGCACTCTAAGAACTTTGTGGATCCAGTGACGAGGGGTACATACCAACAACATTGAACGGCTCTGGCAAGACATTACGAGCTGGGTTCTCAGAGCTGGCAACAAAAAAAAAGACCACAATAGGCAGGTACTTCGCCATTACTGTTCTGCCACAGTCACCAAGACCATTACAACCATCCCATCAATACTACGGGAAATCAATGCTGCTACCCACCACCAGCTAGCAGAGTGTAAAGGTTAGGTTAGGTATACTTTTGTTGGTTGAAGGTTAGGGTTAAGTATACTTGTGGTTGTTAGGTTGGGCCTATATTTGTGGTTAGGTTAGGTTAGTATACTTTGTGGTTAGGTAGGTAGGTTTCATTAACTATAACGCTTAGGTTAAGGTTTCATTAAAGCATTATAAGACCCTGACAAATTTTTCCCACCCAAATTTCGGAGTTTTTTAGGATGGGGATTTTTTTTGTTTTTTTTTTTTTTTTTCCTTTCCGGTAAATTAAGTTTTTGCGCTATATTTAAAACAATATCGAATAGAAAAAAGCACCTATTTTAGGCAAAAAACTTTATATTTTTTTTTTTTTTTGTCAAAAAACATGGTTGTGCGGCCCCAAAAAAAAACTTATCTCCATAGAAAAGCCCCTGTTTTTAGGCAAGGAAAAACTCGTTCGGTGTCTCTGAAAAAGACCGCCAAAACTCTCGTCCATTATTACCACATCTAATAGTCAATTTCAACTTGAGCTGAGCTGACGAACCGACTATGCTTTTATAATAGACTACGAAACACTTTTGGGTGTGCGAATATCCTGTGTACGAAACGCCTTGTGTACGAAGTGACTGCAGCCCTACAATGATAATACCTACACCAGAACTACGGGTTGGAAAATTATTCCCCACGCTGCTTTCCTCCTCGTCCACTACTAATAAACCCATTATTTCATCGATTAGGCCTATTATAAACCAGTTTCCAGCCTGCTTCATTCACCCCACAACCACACCCAAGCACCCTTACTCACCCTTATTCAGCCTTGGACCAGTAGTTAGCAGGAATTTGAGGCTAAACTGATGACAACGATATATAGACCGAAGAGCCTTTCCTCCTCGTCCACCAAGAACAAACCCAATTTAAACCCTACATTGACTGTTTAACCTGTTCCAGCCTCTCATTCACCCCACAACCACACAAACACTCTTACTCACCCTTTATTCACCGGGACGTCGCCGGGCCTCGTGGTAATTCGACGGTTAAAAACTGAAGATAACTGATGGAAGGTTGAGACAGCAGCCACCTGGTTCCCGCCGCCTCGATGTCAACAAACCAGCGCAGGGTGCCAGATACTCCATTAAATTAACTATATTACTGCTCCACACCCTGCCTCCTGCCTCACACCTGCCTCTCTGCCCACAACACCCCTGCCCACTGCCTCACACCTGCTTCCTGCTCCCAACCCCTGCCTCCTGCCTCACACACCCGGCCTCTGCCTCCCACACCCTGCCTCCTACCTTCCTGCCTGCCCACACCCTGCCTCCTGCCTCAACACCCTGCACTCCTGCCTCACACACCCTGCTTCCTCGCCTACCACACCATGCCTCCTGCCTCATACCCTGCCTCCTGCTCCACCCCCTGCTTCTGCATCAACACACCATGCTTCATGACTCCTGCCTCACACCACCCTGCCTCCTGCCTCACACAACCCGGACTTCCTGCCTCACCACACCGTGCTCCTGCCTCCACACCCTGCTCCTCGCTCACACACCCTGCCTCACACACCCTGCTCCTGCCTAACACACCGTGCTTCATGCTCCACACCCTGCCTCCTGCCTCACACACCCTGCCTTCCCACACCCTGCCTCCTGCCTCACACACCGGCCTCCTGCATTCACACATCCCTGCCTCCTCGTTCCCCACCCTGACTCCTGACTCCACACACCTGCCATCCTGCTCACACAACCTGCTCCTGCCTCACACACTGCTCCTCGCCTCACCACCTGCCTCCTGCACCCAGACCTGCTTCCTACCTCCAACACCCTGACTCTGCCTCCCACACCATGCTTCTGCCTCACACACCATGCCTCTGCCTCCTACACCCGGCTTCTGCCTCAACACCCTGCTCCCCCTCCACACCTGGCATCCTGCCTAACACACCCTGCCTCCTGCTCCCACACCTGCTTCCTGCCTCACACACCCTGCCTCCTGCCCCATGCCTCCCACACCCTGAATCCTGCTTCCTGCCTCATGCACCTCACCACCTGCTTCCCTGCCCTCTTGCCTACACCCTGCTTTCCTGCCTCACACACGCTGTCTTCCTGCCTCACACACCCTGCCTCCGGTCCTCACACAACCCTGCCTCCTGCTCCCACCACCATGCCCTCCTGCCTCCTACACACCTGCTCACACACACGCTTCCTAGCCTCACACACCCTGCCTCCTGCCCCACACACCATGCCTCCTGCCTCCCACACCCGGGGCCTCCGCCCTCACACACCCTGCCCTCCTGGCTCCCAACCCTGCCTCCCTGCCTCCACCACACCCGGCCTCCTGCCCTCCCCAATCTGCTCATGCCGTTCCCACACACTGCCTCCTGCCTCACACACCCTGCTCATGCCTCACACAACCTGATTCCCTGCCTAACACACCCTGCCTCCTGCCTCCCACACCATTCCTCCTGCCTCGACACAACCATGCCTCCTGCCCTCCCCACAAACCCTGCATCCGGCCTACACACACCATGCCTACTGCTCACACACCCTGACCTCCTGCCTCACAACACCCTGCACTCCTGCCTCACACACCCGCCTACTGCATCACAACCCGGCCTCCTGCCTCACACAGTCCCTGCCTCTGCCTCACACAACCTCGCTCCTTGCCTCACACACCCTTGCCTCACACACCTGGCTTCCTGCGTCACACACCTGGCCCTCCTGGACATAACACACCCTGCCTCCTGACTCCCAAACCCTGCCTCCTGCCTCACACACATGCTTCCTGCCTCACACACCCTGCCTCCTGCCTCCCACACCTGCCCCTTGCCTCCTGCCTCCCACACCCTTCCTCCTGCCTCACACACCTGCTTCCTGCTCATACACCATCTGCCGAATGCCTTCACAACCTGCCTCCTGCCTCACACTTCCTGCTTCCGCCATCCCACACCCGCTTCCTGCCTCACACACACTGCGTCCTGCCCACAAACCCCTGCTACTGCCTCCTGCCTCCACACCCATGCCCTCCTGCATCACACCCTTGTTGCTCTATTTTTATCGTGATTTTGCTATTTTGTTTTCTTTCACTCCTGCTCCCACACCCTGCTCCTGCCTCACACACCCGCTCCTGCCTCCAACACCCTGCCCTGCCTCAACACCCGCTTCCTGCCTCACCACACCATGCAGCCTGCCTCCCATCACCCTGCCTCCTGCCTCCACACACCTGCCTCTGCCTCACACACACTGCCTCTGCCTCACACACCCTGACTTTCCTGCCTCCACACCCGGGCATCCCACCATGCTTCTGCTCTTTGCCTCCACACAACCCTGCCTCCTGCCTCACACACCTGCTCATGCCTCACACACCCTGCCTCATGCCCACACACCAGCTCATGCTCACAACACCTCCCTCCTGCCTCACACACCCGCTTCCGGCCTCACACACGTGCCCATGCCTCCTGCCGTCACACACCCGCTTCTGCCTCCACACACCCGGCATCCTGCCTCCCACACCCTGCCTCCTGCCTCACACACCATGTTCATGCCTCCATGCCTCCCACACCCCTCCGTCTGCCTCACACACCCTTGCTTCCCTGACTCTTGCCTTCCAACACCCTGCCTTCCTGCTCCTCATACACCCTGTTCCTGCCTCCTGCCTCACACACCCTCCCTCCTTGCCCTCACACACCCTCTTACCTTGCCCCCACACCCTGCTTACTGCTCCCAACCCTGCCTTCCTGCCTCCTGCCTTCCCAACACCCTCCCTCCTGCCTCTCACATCCTGATTCCTGCCTCCTGCCTCACACACCCTCCTCCTGCTCACACAACCCTGATCCTGCCTCACACACATGCTTCTGCTCTACCACACCCTGCTCCTGCTCCCACCCCTGCTTCCCTGCCGCCTGCCTCCCACACCCGAATCCTAGCCTCAAACACTGCTTCCTGTCACCACCACACTGCCTCCCTCCTGACTCCCACACGCGCTTCCTGCCTCACACACCCGCTTCCTCTATCCAAACCTCCTTCCAGCCTCTAGCCTCAACACCCGCTTCCTGCATCACACACACCCTGTTCCTGCTCGCCTCACACACCCTGATTCCTGCCTCACACACCCTGCTTCCGATGCCTCCCTGCTACACACCATCCCTCTGCCTCACACACCTGCCTCTTGCCTCAAACACCCTGCTTCCTGCCTCACAGACGCTGCTTCCTGCTCCTGGCCTCAACACACCCTGCATCCTGCTCTACACCCTGCTTCCTGCTCTCCACACCTGCCTCCATCACACACCCTGCGACTCCGCATCACAAACCCTTGACTTCTGCCTCCCACACCTTGCCTCCTGCCTCCCACACCCTGCTCTGCCCACACACACCTTGCCTCCCTGCCTCAAACAGCCCTGCCTCATGCCTCACACACGCAGGTTTAAAGTTGCTTCCAAGCTATAAAAAATGACAGACTGCATAAAAATAGTTATGCCTGACAGCGGACGTACATATCTTGTACACTCAATGGTGTGTGGGAGGGAGGGTTTCCCTCCCTCTCCTCCCTTCATAGGCAATTGACAGTTTGCATGATTTTGAACTTATAACCTGCAGCGTTCCCCTACATCCCGTGTTTTTGCCTGTTTTTGCTGGATTACATAATGGGTGGAAAACATACGGATGGCACAACGATTCAAGCAATCATTGATCTTTACAAGGCTGGGATCTATAATAAGGAAATTTGCAAGCTTAAAGGACTAAAGCTTAGAACAGTGCAAAATTTGATCCGCCGATTTAAGGCTGGCGGAGAGGTGAATCTCCCGCTCCCAAAAAAACAACCAGGGAAACAAAACAAAAACGTGTAACAGAACCAGGAGCGTGTTAAGGCGACAGCTTGATGCCAATCCTAGCCTTACAGCCAGAGAACTGAAGGAGGAAAATCATACTCTTCTTGGTAATGTGTCGCTTCGTACTGTACAGGAAACTTTGAAACGTGAGCTTGGCTACAGGTGTTACCGGGCGCGGAATAAGCCACTGATAAATGACCGCCAAAGGAAGAAATGGCTTCACTTTGCAAAGAAATACAGAGATTGGCCTCTTGACAAGTGGCGGGCTGTGCTGTGGAGTGACGAAAGAACATTTTGTGTGAGTAGAGGAGGACCAGCAAAAGTGTACCGTCGCCCCGGCTCAGACCCCACCGAGCCTCGCTACACACGAAAGACCACAAAACACCCTCCCAGTTTAAAGTAGTCGTCCAGACCCATTTTTTTTTTGCCTAATTATGTTGAATGTACATTCAAAACACCTAATCCACCAAAAATAATTGATTTCCAGGCCTTATTTCCGTAAAAACACGACTTTTGTAAAAAGCGCGCGAAAAAAAAAATCTTCCCTCCAACAGGGCTACGACTGTTATTGATGACGTCAGAACAGGGACGCCCGCAGACACTCTGTCTGACACCTGTCGGCAAATGTTATGATGAGCGATTGTACTTCGGTGTCAGACAGTGAATCTGTCGCTGTGACAGATTTAGAGTACGATGCTCAATCTGACACCGAAAGAAATGACGCTGGTCGCGTATACTATGAGGAAAACGAACCTCAGATTGTCATGGGATCCTATATGTTTGAGCCCGAGTACGAGGTGAATTAACAGGTGTTAGCAGAGCCTGAGGTTCAGCAGGAGGACCTGGCACTTCTCCAAAACATGGATTGGTAAATAAGGTTAAAACCATGTGTGTGTGGGAATCACAATAAAGGTACTTTCGAGAAAATCCTATGGTTAGTTTTGGAGCTACAGTCAAACGTCATTACTCGGAAACCACATACTAGCATTAACTACAGCATAGAGTTGGAAAATATGCGGGCGGGAAGGCAGAAAGTGTGACAGCCACACCACTACAGGGTCTCTCACCACAGGGCACGCCCACGCCCACTCCACACCTGGTTTACTTGGTTTACTTGGTCTTGTTAAGAGGCAAAGCCTCACAGTCGTGGTGGTCCATCGCTACCCTCACTACACACCGTTTCTCAACACAACTGTTCGCCCCAACACACTATAGGCGTGAATCACCACACGCCACTCCGCCACTCCACTCCTACACACGCCACTCCTTTCCGTGTGCAAACTTTTCTCGAAAGGCACAGCTGTCTTGCTGCACCCATAAAGGATGCATGCATGTGGCATATAGCAAAACAAATCTATCAGAAACACCCAAATATCTTCAAGTACTATTATATTTATCTCTGTGTTTACGTGCCTCTGATCCGCGCGCGGGAAGAGGATCCTCCCTGATGGTACGTCACGGAGCCTGAGCCTGAGCGTCTGCAAATCTTGAGTGCGTTTTGAGAACTCGGGGAATTTGCAGATTTTGATTGCGGATTATTTAAAAACGGCTGACTGGATACAAAAAGTGACGACGTATTGTTGATATACTCGTCAATGGCTATGATTTGATTGCATTAAATCAGGAATGATGAAATGGTCTGGACGACTACTTTAATGGTGTGGGGTTGCTTTTCTTTTCATGGTATTGGGAACTTAGTTATTTTCCCAAAGAACAACTGTTAACAAAGTGGTGTATTTTGATCTTTTAAATGACCACCTGGAGGACTGCTTTGAAAAGACACAGGCACAGATTTTCCAACAGGATGGAGCATCCTGCCACACAGCTCGAGATGTGATACAGTGGCTTGATGACTGCAAGATTGGGAGAATAGATGACTGGCCAGGTAATTATCCAGATATATCACCCATAGAAAATCTTTGGGCCATCATTAAAGGCAAACTCCGTTCACGTGACACCTCTACACTCCCTAAGCTTGAAATGGAGCTCCGAAAGTGTTGGGAAGAATTTAAGCCTGAGTTCCTTCAAAATCTTGCTGACAGTGTACCACGTCGCCTTCAAAGGGTCATCAAGAGGAAGGGCTACGCAACGAAATACTAACTACAATTGTAAGTGTTGATATTCTACATTATTTTGTTATAAACATGGTGCGTCATACGTGTAAACATTCCCTTTTCGGAGGCACGCAGTGATTATCCGCGCAGACTGTAGTCAGTGTCTCAAAAAATGACCGCGCAGTCCTCGCCCATATTTACCAAACTTTTATTACACCAATCAGAGAAAAAAATATACATATATACATACGTATACAATATATTTCATGGGGAGGCGGTAGCGGAGTGGTTAGCGTCTACGATTGGCGTTCTCGGTGACCCGAGTTCGATCCCTGAAGAAAACCAAAACCTTTCTGCACCGTCGAGTGGCCTAAGAACATCCACATGCTGCCCATCAACTCTACCTTGGATTGCGAGTTCTTCGGAGGACACAGGGTGGCGGCATGAGCCTCTAATCACAGGCGTCACTATAAGAATCCTGCCTGCGCCACCACGGGCGAGAACCAACCATCTGAGCCCTCAAGTGAACCTCCAGAGCCTACCATCCGAGCCCTGGGTCACCACTGCCTACAGGCGCTATAGGCTCAAATGTATAAAAAAAAAAAAATAATTCTGATCTCATGTTGTCGCCTATTGATCTATTGTTTTATATATTTTGTTATCCTATACTTGGTAAATGTTTACACCAGGACCGAAATTGCCTACACAATTGGGAGTGTGGTTTCTGTTCACCTTAATGGATTCTAAGAACCAGTAAGACGGTTATGGACCGTCCGATTCTAAGAACCAGTAAATCGGCGATGGACGAGCGAGCCCGTAGAAACCCGATAGCATGGAAATTTACTGGACAGGGGTGTGCACGTGCGCACGTCTGGCGTCACCCGGAGTTTGACCTGTGTGACATTGCTAGGTGGGTGGTCTCAAACCACACACCAAATTTATAACGTTGTCTGACACCACTCACGCGGCACGCGCCATGCTGACCCCTCACGTGAGACAAAACATGTCAAGCACAAATAGGGATTGGCGATGGCATATCAGATGGCGAAGACCGCTTGTCAATCGGAAGCGGGATTCCAGAGATATAAGCTCCTGAAAAGCGTGATGGTCAGTCGGTCGGGTCGGCCGCTTATATGTGAGAAAAATCCCGTATCCAGTGAGGACTCGCGAGTGCTTCGCGCTCGCTCGTAAACATTCTCTCTATGAAATTCTGTCGGAAATCATTACTTTCTGAGATATAAGACGTTTTTAATAGGAAGGAGTGTATAGGAGATATGCAAATTACACTAACCTAATCCCACCTTTTGACTCACTAATCTAACCTAATCCCACGCTTTAACCTCCTAACTAAAGTCAAATCCTCATTAAAAAGTGTCCACGGCAAGGGAAGAACAGAGGTGATGCAGGTCACAAGAGGAAGAAGAGTGTGGCGGACGTAAACACTTGTCTGTCGCCTCCCTATAAACAACATGTCATTATCTCCAAAAGTAATGATTTGCGACGGAAGCTCATAGAGAATGTTTCCTATAATCCAATAAGGTAAACAGAAACCACACTCCCAATTGTGTAGGCAATTTCGGTCCTAGTGTAAAATAATACCCTAAACTTTATTGACTTAGATAGCCGCAGCTGAGATGGATCTCCACTGTAACCAGACAGCTTTGGAGGAGAGAGAGCTGTCTGCTAGTGCTTATAGTGTTGGCCGAAGCCACCACCCCGGGAGGCGGGTCACAAACCCCCGGCTAACACCCGATACCCATTCACTGCTGGGTGAACAGAGGCTCGGGTTTTAAGGAAACAGCCCAACTGTTTCCGCTCCGCCCGGGGATCGAACCCGGGACTTCTCGGTTGTGAACCAAGCGTGCTACCCCTACACTACGGAGTACCCTACGCATGTAAAGGCGTATTTTGTGCAGACATTTAAGCCGTGTTTTTGTCGTCCAAGCACCGTCTTGGATTACGAAGACCACTCCAATAACACTTGCTGAAATGCGTGTTATACTGCTTTGTGGTATTGTTTGCAATGTTTTGGACTGATTATTATTTTGGCCCCTACCAAGCTTGTTGTGTTTTTGTCGCAGAAACCAATCCGTTTTCAATTGCGAGAAAAAATGGTCTTCGTACCAAGACGATGCTTGGACGACAAAAACACGGCTTTACTAAGCAGGGGCCAGGGGCCAGATGCTGAGAGTGAGCTAGGGCGCCCTATCCACTAGGGCGCCTGTGGTAAGGCGAAACGCCCTCCCACCGCAATGCTCAGTCGAGATTGCTGCCTTAGTGGCACCGCTAAAGGCGCTGAAAACTAAGGCATGGTCAGACCCTGACTTAGGGCTATATTCAAGAATGCTCGTCAAATCCCGGCCGGTGGAGATTTTCCACCGTCGTACCTCCACTGGTAAGATCTACAAGAACTGCCCCGACTGGTGGATATTTGACAGGCGTACCAACACAAGCGAGCCCAAAGCGGCATCAGTATTTTGACTGTTTTATACATATCTAATACATTTTACTAGTGAAATTTATCATTTCTGACATTAAAATAATAGCTAAGTTAGTGTTCGCCACTTGTCTGAGGCGTTGGTGCAGAAAAAATTGGCCTGAGTGATGCTTGCGAGTACATTTGAACGGCCCGCCGCCACTGCTCCACACAATGGCCACCTCCATTCTCCCGCCGCCGCCCGGCTTCCTCCCAAGTTAACACACCTATATAAGGCCTCCTGGACCTGATTTTACCTTAATGATGACACGTGTGCATTCACAGTGTATGGCTGTCACTCTCGGTTTTGTTGAAAACTCTCCTGTAATGGTCTGGGAAGAAATACGATGGAATAAGTGGAGAGCGGGGTGAAGGGGGGATGTGCAAGTTGTCGCCAATCAGCTGACTCAAACCTCCACCCCTGAGCTCGACGCGTTGCGTCGTATTTTGATTCTTGTATACCAAAAACCGATACAACGGGTGGAGAAAAATTCTTGAATATGGCCCTTAGTGAGCTGCTGTGGGCCTTTGACAGACATTCATCTTCTGTTTATAAAGCAAATACAGCCTTGTTTCAGTTCCTACAACGTAACAATTGGTGTTTACGTATTAATAGTGTTGCAAGGTGTGTATGAATTGATCGTGCAAGACTAATGCGGCATTATAGGGTGTTATATGCTGGTGATAAGAAATGTTGTGTTATGTGTTGGTTAGGGGCGGGGGGCGGGCGGCGGGCGGCAGGTGCTCCGCCCGTACTAAAATGTTGTACTATTACACGGTATTATCATACTACCAGATGATATTTAGGACAGCTGAACATACCATCATCTTCACGAGACATTAGTGCATATCATGTATGTATAAAATTTGCAGTAAACTATACCTATAATAAGATAATGAGAGCAAAATGAAATCGTGTATAAACTTTTTTTTCACCTTTTTTTATTCATCTTCTCCTTATTCCTGGAATGTTGCTTGCATTAAATTTTCACTCACTGTCCCGGAATCGGCACACCTTAACGATTATTATGGTGTATGGCACGTCCTAATGCAAAAATATATATGTGGTCAAAACCTGCGTTGAACGTCAAACTTGTGATGAAACAGCTTTTGGCGGGGGAGAGCGGTGTGTCCTTGCCATAGTGCTTGGTTAGGGAGGGAGGGACAACATTCCTTGCTTCAGCAGAGACGTGTTCAAGCCTTGTGATTGGTCGAAGCTGCCTAAGCAGCGCTCAGATAGGCAACGTGATTGGCTAGTAGGATTCTCGGACCACGCCCACGCCATAGGCTTTGGAGGTGTAAGGCAGTGCAAAAGCGCCTGAACTTTCGACTGTACATGGGCTTTAGTCGGTGCCTTAGCCGGGCCGTTACAAAAGCGCCTGAAGACGGGTAAGGCGCTCTTTTCGCCTTACCTCTATGGCACTTCTCAGCATCTCCCCCCAGAATTATACTTCTTTAAGGTCCGCCCACTTTTTTTCTACTCTTTTGAGTGCACTGCTAACCAACATGATACACTCTCTGGAGTAAATTTTACTTTTTTTCGGAAAAAATATACAATTTTGGGTGTGGGTGGTGCCAAGGTAAAGAGACAGAAGGTAACGTGACCTCCCTTTTGCTGCGCTGGGGGAAGTGACGTCAATAAGAATTAAGAGGGCGAGGAGGAGGGTGAGAGTGAAAGAGAAGATGGAGGAGGAGGAGGTATGAACATAAGAACATAAGAAAATAAGGCATGGCCTTGCATGTCAGGTGGGAAATTAACTTTGCTTGTCCCGCTAAGCGGCATCAGCGGCACAAGCAAAGGGTCTCGTCCCCAGCTTGTGTGCTAGCTAGATCTCTCTCTCTCTCTCTCTCTCTCTCTCTCTCTCTCTCTCTCTCCTCTCTCTCTCTCTCTCTCTCTCTCTCTCTCGAGTACACAATACTGATCAAGGTAAAGATATGGGTGGCTTACGGAGAAAGAGAGAGTGAGAGAGAGAGAGAGAGAGAGAGAAGAGAGGAGAGAGAGGAGAGAGAGAGAGAGAGAGAGAGAGAGAGAGAGAGAGAGAGAGAGAGAGAGAGAGAGAGAGAGAGAGAGAGAGAGAGAGAGAGAGAGAGAGAGAGAGAGAGAGAGAGAGAGAGAGAGAGAGATATGGTGGGAGGTGTCAGGCGTGTCAGGTGTCGGGTCGGCGGTGAGGCCTGAGTGAGGCCATAAAATATTTGAACGGTGGCGCCGTTGGCGCGATACCCATTGACGTCATGCGCACAAAGGACTGATTTTGCCTGGATGCCCCGGGGAGGTGACGTTACCTTCTGTCTCTTTATCTTCGGTGGTGCCTTCAAGATCCTGGCGAATCAGAGCGCGCGCATGCATCCATTCTTTTCTCCCATCGCCCGTACATGTTTATGTTTTCCATTAATTCTCATCTCATTCAGTATTCATAGCATAAAGATCATATGCAAATAATACTGCTTTCAATTAGGCGTAGTTATGATACTTTGATGGCATGTATACAGCTACATATGGAAGTAGGAGCTCATGAATAATTAAATTCTCCGGCGACATCTGAAATCTTATTCACATCCTTGGTATGAATACATAGCGTCCGAATTTTCGTTGATGCTTGTGGCTTAGCGCCAAAACTGGTGTATTATTGCTATAGTATAGCCAAATACTTAAATATATTCATGAGTGATATTACATTTGCAATAGAAATGTATAAATTTGGTATATATGTCATATCACACAAAAAGAGTCTTTTAGAGAACCTATCGCAGGGCACGAATACGAACATTTCAACTACGTGTGTGTGAGTGCACGGCACTGCTGACGGAGGGATGGAGGGAGGCGCCCTTGAGTGCCGGAACTGCTGACGGAGGGATGGAGGGAGGCGCCCTTGAGTGCCGGCACTGCTGACGGAGGGATGAAGGGAGGCGCCCTTGAGTGCCGGCACTGCTGACGGAGGGATGGAGGGAGGCGCCCTTGAGTGACGGCACTGCTGACGGAGGGATGGAGGGAGGCGCCCTTGAGTGATGGCACTGCTGACGGAGGGAGGAGGGATGGAGGGAGGCGCCCTTGAGTGACGGCACTGCTGACGGAGGGAGGAGGGATGGAGGGAGGCGCCCTTGAATGCCGGCACTGCTGATGGTGGGATGGAGGAATGGAGGGAGGCGCCCTTGAGTGACGGCACTGCTGACGGAGGGAGGAGGGATGGAGGGAGCGCCCTTGAGTGACGGCACTGCTGATGGTGGGAGGAGGGATGGAGGGAGGCGCCCTTGAGTGCCGGAACTGCTGACGGAGGGAGGAGGGATGGAGGGAGGCGCCCTTGAGTGACGGCACTGCTGACGGAGGGAGGAGGGATGGAGGGAGGCGCCCTTGAGTGACGGCACTGCTGACGGAGGGAGGAGGGATGGAGGGAGGCGCCCTTGAATGCCGGCACTGCTGATGGTGGGATGGAGGAATGGAGGGAGGCGCCCTTGAGTGACGGCACTGCTGACGGAGGGAGGAGGGATGGAGGGAGCGCCCTTGAGTGACGGCACTGCTGACGGAGGGAGGAGGGATGGAGGAGGCGCCCTTGAGTGCCGGAACTGCTGACGGAGGGATGGAGGGAGGCGCCCTTGAGTGACGGCACTGCTGACGGAGGGATGGAGGGAGGCGCCCTTGAGTGACGGCACTGCTGACGGAGGGAGGAGGGATGGAGGGAGGCGCCCTTGAGTGACGGCACTGCTGACGGAGGGAGGAGGGATGGAGGGAGGCGCACTTGAGTGACGGCACTGCTGACGGAGGGATGGAGGGAGGCGCCTTGAGTGACGGCACTGCTGACGGAGGGAGGAGGGATGGAGGGAGGCGCCCTTGAGTGACGGCACTGCTGACGGAGGGATGGAGGGAGGCGCCCTTGAGTGACGGCACTGCTGACAGGAGGGATGGAGGGAGGCGCCCTTGAGTGACGGCACTGCTGACGGAGGGATGGAGGAGGCGCCCTTGAGTGAGGACTGCGCGACGGAGGATGGAGGGAGCGCCCTTGAGTGACGGCACTGCTGACGGAGGGAGGAGGGATGGAGGGAGGCGCCCTTGAGTGACGGCACTGCTGACGGAGGGAGGAGGGATGGAGGGAGCGCCTTGAGTGACGGCACTGCTGACGGAGGGAGGGGGATGGAGGGAGGCGCCCTTGAGTGACGGCACTGCTGATGGGGGATGGAGGGAATGGAGGGAGGCGCCCTTGAGTGACGGCACTGCTGACGGAGGGAGGAGGGATGGAGGGAGGCGCCCTTGAGTGACGGCACTGCTGAGGGGGAGGAGGGATGAGGGAGGCGCCCTTGAGTGACGGCACTGCTGACGGAGGGAGGAGGGATGGAGGAGGCGCCCTTGAGTGACGGCACTGCTGACGGAGGGAGGAGGGATGGAGGGAGGCGCCCTTGAGTGACGGCACTGCTGATCGGGGAGGAGGGATGGAGGGAGGCGCCCTTGAGTGACGGCACTGCTGACGGAGGGAGGAGGGATGGAGGGAGGCGCCCTTGAGTGACGGCACTGCTGACGGAGGGAGGAGGGATGGAGGGAGGCGCCCTTGAGTGACGGCACTGCTGACGGAGGGAGGAGGGATGGAGGGAGGCGCCCTTGAGTGCCGGAACTGCTGACGGAGGGAGGAGGGATAGAGGGAGGCGCCCTTGAGTGACGGCACTGTGACGGAGGGAGGACGATGGAGGAGGCGCCCTTGAGTGCGCACTCTGACGGAGAGATAAGAGCCCTCGGACACGAGATGAATACACAACCAGCATTCATCGAGGTTTAGGCAAAGAATAATTGGTATATAAGGAAACGTAGATGTAGGCACACGTAGCCGACACACAGGTCCATGAAAGCATTTAAACATCAATCGACGCACATCGTGTGAAATGGCTGTGTAGCAAATAGATATTCTAATAACAGTTTCATAGCGCCCAAACATTTAAGTTTGGTACATGCAAGTCCATCTATAAGTTAGAAGACAATGCTAGGCCATTCTAAGAGCTCAAAACAATTAGATATGATGTGTAATACAGACAATCACGCATACTCTTTGCTGTGCTTCAAAATGCAGCCTTACGATATTCCTGAGCTCTGTAAGAGGTAATGAAGTGTACGAACTTTTACTCCGGCAAATCTAGAAAGGGCTTTGGCAGGCTACAACGTATATTTTGTGATGCAGCAGGGCGAGCTTCAAGGCTATAAAATCCACTAGTTGGCCGCCACAAAATACGCCTTTAGGAGTTATATTCTAGGAGACATTAACAGTCTATGATGTCTGCTGATCATCATATCATCTGAAACATCAACACCTTCACCATTAATGCCACCACCATCATCATCACCACCACCATCACCACGACCATCATCACCACCACCATCACCATCACCACCTCATCACTACCATCATCACCACCATTACCATCATCACCACCACCACCATCATCACCATCATCAAAATAATCACCACCTCATCACCATCACCACCATCATCATCACCAACATCACCACCACCATCATCACCACCATCACCATCACCATCATCACCACCACCATCACCATCATCATCACCACCATCACCATCACCACCACCACCACCATCGTCACCACCACCATCACCATCATCACCACCACCATCATCATCACCACCTCATCCCCACCACCACCACCATCACCATCACCACCACCATCACCACCACCATCATCACCACCACCATCACCATCATCACCACCACCATCATCATCACCACCTCATCACCATCACCATCACCATCACACTCTTCATAAACTGATAAACAAACTGCCAACCCTGAGATCAAATAAAGATACACACAAACACAGAGTTAAACCAATAAACCCATTTATTGAAAGTCACACCTGCACTGCCCACCCAACAACTGCTGGGGCCATTACTCCCTCACAGAACACAAGGGCACGGCTGCCACCACCACCATTCACTGCCACAGCCACGGGTACAACCACATTTGTCCACACAACACACCACCTCAAAAGTGGATCTTCACGTGCCTGGCAATTTCACCCTTTGTCTTGAAACACTTCTTACAAACATCACATTTGAACTCCCTCAAGTTAGTGTGCCTCAAGGCGTGTTGGGTGAGGGCAGACTTTTCCCACACTCCAGACATTGGTGATTCTTAACATCACTGTGTGTCAGGGTGTGTTGGGTGAGGTGAGACTGAACATAAAATCTTTTCCCACACTCCAGACATTCATGATTTTTAACACCACTGTGTGTCAGGGTGTGTTGGGTGAGGTGAGACTTCTGAGTAAATCTATTCCCACACTCCAGACATTCATGATTCTTGACACCACTGTGTATACTCAGGTTGAACAAGTGTTTCATGTGAATCTGCACGTGGCTGGTAATATCCCTCTTTGTCTTGAAACACTTGCCACAAACATCACATTTGAACTCCCTCAAACCAGTGTGTCTCAAGGCGTGTTGGGTGAAGTTAGACTTATCACTAAATCTTTTCCCACACTCCAGACATTTATGATTTTTAACACCACTATGTGTCAGGGTGTGCTGGGTGAGGTGAGACTTCTGAATAAATTTTTTCCCACACTCCAGACATTCATGATTTTTAACACCACTGTGTATCTGGGTGTACCACTGTGTATCTGGGTGTGTATGGTATGGCCAAGCTTACTAGTCAATCTTTTCCCACACTCTAGACATTCATAATTTTTTTCTAGCACCACTGTGTGTCAGGGTGTGTTGGGTGAGGTTAGACTTTAGAGTAAATCTTTTCCCACACTCCAGACATTTATGATTTTTAACACCACTGTGTGTCAGGGTGTGTTGGGTGAGGCTAGACTTCTGAGTAAATCTTTTCCCACACTCCAGACATTGGTGATTCTTGACACCACTGTGTGTGCTCAGGTTGAACGTGTGCTTCATGTGAATCTTCACGTGGCTGGCAATGCATTGCTTTGTCTTGAAACACTTGCCACAAACATCACATTTGAACTCCCTCAAACCAGTGTGTCTCAAGGCGTGTTGGGTGAGGTGAGACTTATCACTAAATCTTTCCCCATACTCCAGACATTCATAATCCTTGTCGCCACTGTGTGTCAGGGAATGTCTCTCAAGCTTACTCTTGAATCTGAATGATTTACTACATTGTGAGCAACAAAACTGCCTCTCTCCTTCTTGGCCTGAGCTGCCTGCCTCCAGGTGATTCTTGCCATCACTCCTGTGCCTCCCCACAGCTGAGGCAGACTGCTGCTGGTGCTCCCGGCCACTGGTGGTGCTGCTGCCTCCTGCCACAGCCTCCACCGCAGCAATACTCGCGGCAGCACACATGGTGGCCGGTCCTGCAGGAAGCTTTAAGGATGCCGGCGCGAGATGCCTTAGTGTGGAGCAGAACACCCAGCTGGGACTGTGACCTCACCACCTGCAACAGTGGTCACAGTCAGGACACAGAGAGCCAGTTGGGACTGTGACCTCACCACCTGCATCAGTGGTCACAGTCAGGACACAGAGCTACACGCGATCCCTTCACACTGTACACACACCCTGCTTCCTGCCTCACACACCCTGCCTCCTGCTTCCCACACCCTGCTTCCTGCCTCACACACCTTGCCTCCTGCCTCACACCCTGCCTCCTGCCTCACACACCCTGCCTCCTGCATCACACACCCTGCCTCCTGCCTCACACACCCTGCTTCCTGCCTCACACATCCTGCTTGCTGCCTCACACACCCTGCCTCCTGCCTTCCACACCCTGCCTCCTGCCTCTCACACCCTGCCTCCTGCCTCACACACCCTGCTTCCTGCCTCACACACCCTGCTTCCTGCCTCCCACACCCTGCTTCCTGCCTCACACACCCTGCCTCCTGCCTCCCACACCCTGCCTCCTGCCTCTCACACCCTGCCTCCTGCCTCACACACCCTGCTTCCTGCCTCCCACACCCTGCTTCCTGCCTCCCACACCCTGCCTCCTGCCTCCCACACCCTGCTTCCTGACTCACACAGCCTGCCTCCTGCCTCACACACCCTGCCTCCTGCCTCACACACCCTGCTTCCTGCCTCACACACCCTGCTTCCTGCCTCACACACACACACACACTCCTACAACACAGCCTCGCCATTCACCAGTAGTATTACATTATTACTCATCCAAATATCCCATTCCAATAATGTGACATTTTTTGTACGGGCACTTCCACATACCCTGGCCCCACGTGAATACGCCTGTTTCGTTACATTAATATATGTAGATAATTTTGTCGCATGTTTTTAATGAAAATGGGACATATTAATCGTAGAATAAGAATTTGTTAAATGATTCTCTGCACGCCCACTATTCCTATTATTATAGTCTGAAGGGCCAGAAATATACAAATTTTCCTACACAGAGAACTTTCTTGATGTATACATATATATAAATGCAACTGATGAATACCAGCAAAGTATATAAGAAACATTAATGTGTACAGCAGTGTGTTGATGCCTGAGGTACCACACTTTCTTCAGACTACCACACGTGGGTTTAATCCCAAGCACTCTCTCCCTCCCTTGGTAGCCTCCCGTGCGTTTGTACGTCTGGCAGCGTAACTTCCTGATACAGTTTTCGGTGATTTCTATATACATATGATGTGGCACTTGGACCCGTAACTTTCTTGCATTCATACTTCACTTGTACAACAATATTGATGTGCCTCATATTTATCACGTTCTTAATAATCATGTATAAGACATAAACAAGTACTACAGATATTCATTCATATATACAAAGATTGTGATTAACATGGAGATTGAAGTGTATGGGATATGAATGTGAATAATTCATGATACAGGTTGAAGTTCCCAAACTCGGCATCCCAAGACTCGGCAACACCCAAAACTCGGCTATGGTTCCGGATTTTCCAAAACACGGCAGAACATCCAAAACCCGGCGCGTAGTTGCCGGGTCGGCCGCTTGGTTTCTCCCGCCGATATGTTTGTTGTTATTGTTCAGTGGTGTTGTGACTGTAGAGTTGTGTAGCTACACTGTTATTTTGTGTACTCCTACAGGTCTGTTATTGGTATTATGGCTCCCAAACGTCCAGGAACACCTACTGGTGGAAGTGAAAAGAAAAGGAAGAACAATGTGTTAACTATTTCTGAGAAAATTGACCTTTTGAAGAAGTTGGATGGCTTTTTTTCCCCTTAATATATCTACGTTCTAAAAGCCGGAAAATTCCATTCCTCGGCTTGGCGCTGGTCCCGAGGTTGCCGAGTTTGGGAACTTCAACCTGTACTATGAAAGTAACTTCATTACTGAGAGGGGCTCTTGTGTGGAGTAAACGAAAAAAACGATTTGCGAAAAAATGAATAGTCACCCATGTTGCCCGCACAGGAAAACGGAAAAAATGTAAACATATTAGTACGTGGGACCTTTGGCCTCTGCGTCTATGGGCCTTATATAACAGACGGTATTATTTTACACTAGGACCGAAATTGCCTACACAATTGGGAGTGTGGTTTCTGTTTACCTTATTGGATTCTAGGAAGCATTCTCTCTATGAGCTTCCGTCGCAAATCATTACTTTTGGAGAAAATGACATGTTGTTTATAGGGAGGCGAGAGACAAGTGTTTACGTCCGCCACACTCTTCTTCCTCTTGTGACCTGCATCGCTTCTGTTCTTCCCTTGCCGCGGACACTTTTTTTAATGCAGGTTTGGCTTTAGTTAGGAGGTTAAAGCGTGGGGTTAGGTTAGGTTAGTGAGTCAAAAGGTGGGGTTAGGTTAGTTTAATTTTCATATCTTCTATACACTCCTTCCTATTAAAAACATCTTATATCTCCGAAAGTAGTGATTTGCGACGGAAGTTCATAGAGAATGTTTCTTAGAATTCAATAAGGTGAACAGAAACCACACTCCCAATTGTGTAGGCAATTTTGGTCCTAGTGTAAAATAATACCCTATACTTTATTGACTTAGATCGCCGCGGCAAGAGGTACGGCAGGCGTGTTCCTAGGGTGTCTGCGTCTAAAGATACAGCCAGAGCTGGGCAGTATTTAAATACATTTGTATTTAAATACATTTGTGTATTTAGAAATGTAATTATAAATACATTGGTTTTCATGTATTTAAATACTTTTACGAGTATTTAAATACTTATAATATGGAAATGTAAATACTTTTTCATCAGTTAATTTGGTCATAAACTCGCCCAACTATCTGGCAACCCTGATGTTACAGTGAACCAGGGTTTCCACTTGCAAGGAAATTTCCTTATTTTAAGGAAATTTAGGCATGAGAAGGAAATTTCTATGGAAACGCAAAATCTAAGGAAATCCATTTTTTTCGGGCATGTTAAAATTTTATATATTTGAAATATATTTACAAATGTATTTAAATACAATTGATGTATTTAGTATTTAAATACATTCGTAAAATGTATTTAGTATTTAAATACAGTGTCCGCAAAAAGTATAGAGCGCCCTCTCCTCCCCAATATAAACATCATGGTATATATTAAGGCACAGGTTCACAATCTTTTATCCGAAATTCTGAAAACCGAAAATGTTTTCCAGACTATCTGTCGTCTGCATACCAAAGCGCGCGTTTGGCGCCAAACTTGACCCGAATCGCCAAATGGTAATTTTTTTCATATGTTATCAGGGGCAAGACAACAACAGGTAGTGGGGAAAGGGACGGCGGGGCAGGTGTAAACAACAGGTAGTGGGGCAAGGGGCAGCGGGGCAGGTGTAAACAACAGGTAGTGGGGCAAGGGGCGGCGGGGCAGGTGTAAACAACAGGTAGTGGGGCAAAGGACAGCGGGGCAGGTGTAAACAGGTAGTGGGGCAAGGGGCAGCGGGGCAGGTGTAAACAACAGGTAGTGGGGCAAGGGGCAGCGGGGCAGGTGTAAACAACAGGTAGTGGGGCAAGGGACGGCGGGGCAGGTGTAAACAACAGGTAGTGGGGCAAGGGGCAGCGGGGCAGGTGTAAACAACAGGTAGTGGGGCAAGGGACAGCGGGGCAGGTGTAAACAACAGGTAGTGGGGCAAGGGGCAGCGGGGCAGGTGTAAACAACAGGTAGTGGGGCAAGGGGCAGCGGGGCAGGTGTAAACAACAGGTAGTGGGCAAGGGCAGCGGGGCAGGTGTAAACAACAGGTAGTGGGGCAAAGGACGGCGGGGTAGGTGTAAACAACAGGTAGTGGGGCAAGGGACAGCGGGGCAGGTGTAAACAACAGGTAGTGGGCAAAGGACGGCGGGGCAGGTGTAAACAACAGGTAGTGGGGCAAGGGGCGGCTGGGCAGGTGTAAACAAACAGGTAGTGGGGCAAGGGGCAGCGGGGCAGGTGTAAACAACAGGTAGTGGGCCAAGGGGCAGCGGGGCAGGTGTAAACAACAGGTAGTGGGGCAAAGGACGGCGGGGCAGGTGTAAACAACAGGTAGTGGGGCAAGGGGCAGCGGGGTAGGTGTAAACAACAGGTAGTGGGGCAAGGGACAGCGGGGCAGGTGTAAACAACAGGTAGTGGGCAAAGGACGGCGGGGCAGGTGTAAACAACAGGTAGTGGGGCAAGGGGCAGGTGTAAACAACAGGTAGTGGGGCAAGGGGCGGCGGGGCAGGTGTAAACAACAGGTAGTGGGGCAAGGGGCGGCGGGGCAGGTGTAAACAACAGGTAGTGGGGCAAGGGGCGGCGGGGCAGGTGTAAACAACAGGTAGTGGGCAAGGGGCAGCGGGGCAGTGTAAACAACAGGTAGTGGGGCAAGGGGCGGCGGGGCAGGTGTAAACAACAGGTAGTGGAGCAAGGGACGGCGGGGCAGGTGTAAACAACAGGTAGTGGGGCAAGGGGCGGCGGGGCAGGTGTAAACAACAGATAGTGGGCAAAGGACGGCGGGGCATCATTTATCAGGTAAACACAGGCATAATTTTCAGCATGAGACCTTCTGATAAAATGGAATGTTCGCCTCTCTGAAAAAAATAGACTTTAAATCAATTAATTAGAGATGTATTCTCTAATCAAGTTGCTTTGTGCTTTTACTGGATGTAGGTACATGTATATCTTCTTGTGTTTAGCTTAGTTTGAGCCAGTTTATGTTTAAAGTTTTATTTAATGTTTTATCTTTTTTTTATTTATTTGGGGGCTTCAAGAATCCCCGAGCCAGGACACCTAAGGCCATGTAGCCCCGCTAGGGTGACAAGAGAGCGCTGCCACCTTCACCGAGTAACTGCCGGGATTGAGGCGCAAACTCGCGACCTTGTGGCCACAAGCCGAGCACTCTACCACTGAGCACCGTTCCCCTTTGTAATATTTTATCTAAAAAGCGTTAAAATCTACGCTAAAAATCTTCCATTCTGAAATCCGAAAAATTCCGAAATCCGAAAAGTGTCTGGTCCCAAGGTTTTCGGATAAGAGATTGTGAACCTGTATTCATTAACGAAAATGAAACTATTCTTTATTTCTAGTATTTTGTCATAGGCGTATTTTGTTCATGCCTTTGGAAGTATAATTTTACTCTTTTAAGCTCCGCCCCTGCTTGCCATCACAAAATACGATTGTAGCGCTGCCAAAGCTCTTTCTTGATGTTGCCGAGAGTAAAAGTGTCGTACACTTCATTACCTCTTACAGAGGCTCAAGGAATATCGTTAAGGTTGACATTATTGAAGGCACAGCAAAGAGTAGTAGCGTGATTGTCTGTATTACACATCGATATCTAATTGTTTTGAGCTCTTAGAATGGCCTAGCATTGTTTTCTAACTCTATAGATGGACTTGATATTAAACTGAAATGTTTAGGGCGCTATGAAACTGTTATTTGAATATCTATTTGCTACACAGCCATTTCACGATGTGCGTCGAGGATGTTTAATGCTATCATGGACCTGTACGTATGTAGGCTACGTGTACCTACATCTACGTTTCACGAATTATTCTTTGCCTAAACCTAGATGAATGCTGGTTGTGATTCATCCTCCAGTGCATCTCCCCCGTTTAACATCCATGGACGGGTGTGTGGTGGGCGGGTGTGTGATGGACGTGTGGTGGGTGGGTGTGTGGTGGGCGGATGTATGATGGGCGTGTGGTGGGTGGGTGTGTGGTGGGCGGATGGGTGGTGGGGTGGGTGTGTGGTGGGCGGATGTGTGATGGGCGTGTGGTGGGTGGGTGTGTGGTGGGCGGATGTATGATGGGCGTGTGGTGGGCGGATGGGTGAGGGGGCGTGTGGTGGGTGGGTGTGTGGTGGCGGATGTGTGGTGGGTGGGTGTGTGGTGGGCGGATGGGTGATGGGCGTGTGGTGGGTGTGTGTGTGGTGGGCGGGTGATGGGCGTGTGGTGGGTGGGTGTGTGGTGGGCGGGTGGTGGGTGGGTGGGTGGTGGTGGGCGGGTGGGTGCCTGGGTGGTGGTGGGTGTGTGGTGGCCCGTGTGTAGAGAGAGACCCCTTACCGTGTTGGCGCTGAATCAGACTGATGAAATGTTCGTATTCGTGCCCTGCGATAGGTTCTCTAAAAGGCTTTCTTTTTGTGTGATATAACATATATACCAAATTTTACATTTCTATTGCAAATGTAATATCACTCATGAATATATTTAAGTATTTGACTATACTATAGCAATAATACACCAGTTTTGGTGCTAAGCCAGCAAGCATCAAACGAAGATTCGGACACATTGAAAAATTCGAGGGATTGGAAATTGTTCCCAGACGTCGCTGGAGAATTTTAATATTTGTGACTTCTTACCTGTTAAGAGTCACCTACTCTACTCCTTACTACTCCTTACCTACTATTAATTAAATACAGTATCCTTTGCATGTCGTGCGCATGTAATGAATGTTGAATTGGATGAGAATTAAAGGAAAAGAGAAACATTTACGGGAGGAGTTTTGATAAGATTTTCTCATGCGCGCGATCTGATTGGCCAGGCTCTTGAAACCACCACCCACCCCCACCACTGTATAATTTTACAGGAAAAGAGTAAATTCCGCTGCCGGGAACGAATCTGCTCAGTTTTCTATGCACGCAAAAGAGTAAAATATAAGTGGGCGGAGCTTAAATAAGTAAAATTTTACTTCCATGGGCATGGACAAAATACGCCTCATGTTCCCCTTTGCTTGCATGACCATCTTCAGGCGGCCTGTCCCCACGTCCATGACATGATGACATGATGGTGATGACATGATGGTGATGGTGACATATAATGGTGACATCATCATGGCCTGTTCCCCACGGCCTGTTCGTCTGGCTATTTCTTTTGTTGACCCCTTTTCCACCTTCCAGGCCAAAATACGAGCCTTTTCCTCAGTACTAAGGTTGGTTGGAGCCATCTGGACGTGTGGGTACAAAAGTTGCAGTACCAACAAACTGACAAGCCAAATTAGAGGGTCATGGTATGGGAGCAAGCATCACAGAATCCCTCTCAAATACAGCTCAGTGAGCACTGAGCGGGAAACTGTGACTCTCCAGTTTCCCTACTATATATGTCCGAGTTGCCAGAAAAATGTTGGTTCCTGTTGGCAACACGACTTGGCTGCCAAGCCCACATACTTATGGGTGCTTTTAGCCACTGATTAAAGGCGTATTTTGTAGTGTCCTTCCGGAGTAAAATTATACTTATTTAAGCTCCGCCCCTGCTTGCCATCACAAAATACGATTGTAGCGCTGCCAAAGCTCTTTCTTGATGTTGCCGAGAGTAAAAGTGTCGTACACTTCATTACCTCTTACAGAGGCTCAAGGAATATCGTTAAGGTTGACATTATTGAAGGCACAGCAAAGAGTAGTAGCGTGATTGTCTGTATTACACATCGATATCTAATTGTTTTGAGCTCTTAGAATGGCCTAGCATTGTTTTCTAACTCTATAGATGGACTTGATATTAAACTGAAATGTTTAGGGCGCTATGAAACTGTTATTTGAATATCTATTTGCTACACAGCCATTTCACGATGTGCGTCGAGGATGTTTAATGCTATCATGGACCTGTACGTATGTAGGCTACGTGTACCTACATCTACGTTTCACGGGAAATTTTTCTTTGCCTAAACCTAGATGAATGCTGGTTGTGATTCATCCTCCAGTGCATCTCCCCCGTTTAACATCCATGGGCGGGTGTGTGATGGACGTGTGGTGGGTGGGTGTGTGGTGGGCGGATGTATGATGGGCGGTGGTGGGTGGGTTGGGTGGTGGGCGGATGGGTGTGGTGGGTGGGTGTGTGGTGGGCGGATGTGTGATGGGCGTTGTGGTGGGTGGGTGTGTGGTGGGCGGATGTGTGGTGGGCGGATGGGTGATGGGCGTTTTGGTGGGTGGGTGTGTAGTGGGCGGATGTTGGTGGGTGGGTGTGTGGTGGGCGGGTGGGCGGATGGGTGATGGGCGCGTGGTGGGTGTGTGTGTGGTGGGCGGGTGGTGGGCGGATGGGTGATGGGCGTGTGGTGGGTGGGTGTGTGGTGGGCGGGTGGTGGGTGGGTGGGTGGTGGTGGGCGGGTGGGTGCCTGGGTGGTGGTGGGTGTGTGGTGGCCCGTGGGCTACACACAGATCGAGACCTTACTCGTGTTGGAGCTAAATCAGACTGATGAAATGTTCGTATTCGTGCCCTGCGATAGGTTCTGTAAAAGGCTTTCTTTTTGTGTGATATAACATATATACCAAATTTATACATTTCTATTGCAAATGTAATATCACTCATGAATATATTTAAGTATTTGACTATACTATAGCAATAATACACCAGTTTTGGTGCTAAGCCAGCAAGCATCATCGAAGATTCGGACACATTGAAAAATTCGAGGGATTGGGAAAATTGTTCCCAGACGTCGCTGGAGAATTTTAATATTTGTGACTTCTTACCTGTTAAGAGTCACCTACTCTACTCCTTACTACTCCTTACCTACTATTAATTAAATACAGTATCCCTTGCATGTCGTGCGCATGTAATGAATGTTGAATTGGATGAGAATTAAAGGAAAAGAGAAACATTTACGGGAGGAGTTTTGATAAGATTTTCTCATGCGCGCGATCTGATTGGCCAGGCTCTTGAAACCACCACCCACACCCACGACTGTATAATTTTTCAGGAAAAGAGTAAAATATCGCTGCCGAAGTGTATCTGCTCAGTTTTCTATGCACGCAAAAGAGTAAAATATAAGTGGGCGGAGCTTAAATAAGTAAAATTTTACTTCCAAGGGCATGGACAAAATACGCCTTATTATGGCAAACGCTCTATACTTTTTGCGGACACTGTACATTTCGGTAAATTTCTAGTGTTTGACTCTCCCACTTCCCCCAAACAAGCTTGGAGACCTGTGGGAATGCGTAGATTTCGGGTGGGGAACAAATTATGCGTTGGAAACACGTAATTTAAGAGTTGTGAAGGGGGGTAAAATTCCCTAAATCTAGGATAATTTCCTTATATCTAGAGAAATTTGCCTAACCAAAATTAACCTAACCTAGCGGGGGGCTTGACCCACCGATAACCTAACCTAACCAAATCTAACCTAGCCTAACCAATCTAACCTAGCCTAACCAAATATAACCTAACCTCCTAGCGGGGGGTTGGGGGGTTCTCAACACTTCGGTCATCATTCTGTGAGGATCGTCAGGTTCACACGTCTCTGGACTCGGAAGAAATCCAATTAATGTTCCTTAGATCTAGGGAATTTTTTCAACACCCCCCAACTCAAAAAAATATGTGGTTTCGATGCATATTTTGTACCCCAGCCAAATATCCGCATTCCCCCAGGTCCCCAAGCTTGTTTTGTGGGAGAGGGGGAGTATGGGCAAACACTAGAATAATACCATAATTTGTTCCCCACCCGAAAACCTCGCATTCCCACAGGTCCCCAAGCTTGTTTGGGGGAAGTGGGAGAGTATGGGCAAACACTAGAATTTTACCTACATTTCTCCCATGTATTAAGTATTTAGTATTTAAATGCATTCAATGTATTTAGTGCCCGCCCAGCTCTGGATACGGCAATGCCAACTAGCCGTATTTCTTGTTGGCTATAGATACGGCGCCCGATTCATAGCGTGATTCATAGCGATCAGGCAGCTCTAATAGGGTGGTTAGGCGTACACGTGGTAGTTAGTGTCATACAAGCACACACACACACACACTAAATAAATAATAGGCGGCTACTCGCGAGGTATTTACATCAAGAATTTTGAAAAAACTTGGTCCATCTTGATTTGATTCTGTCCTCGCGCGCGCTTTGGAGCATGTTTTCGGACTTGACATGGTCCATATTCAACATTGCTCCAGAGGTGTTTTCGATATTCAAGTGCACCTTGAATAAAATGGCGTCTTCCTCCGCATCTTTACAAGTCTCCCCACTACGGACATATCTCCCTCGAAATGCAAGTACCGTGTAAGATTAGGAAATTAAACAAATGAAGGAAGTTGTTTAGGGTTGGCAGGAGAAGACATATGGTAGATCCCCGGGTAAACATTAGGAAACAGAAAATCGGTACGTATTAATTGTGGCTTGGAGGTCCTGTTCGATTTTTTAATTGTTCCATATGGACTTGTTAGGGAAGATGAGATGCTTAAATCAGTTGAATGAAGTGGTTAGGTGCATAGAGAAGACACTTAGGAAATACTGGCGGAATATCACAGGACACAAAAATTAGAGCTCCATTGTATTGTGTGTTTTGGGAGGCTTCAGTCGACAATGAAATTGTTGAAATTTACTTTTAGGTGATGAGGCTTAAATAAGGTGAATGAAGTGAGTTAGGTGTAAGGGAGAAACAGGACATTGTGAAACACGATAACGGAAAAACGTTCCCGCCGTAGGCGAGTGTCCAATTTTTGGAAATTTGGTACTTAACAAACCAGTAAAGTTAAGAGGTTGAAAGTACTCTTTTCCCCAGTATTTTGATGCGTTAAGAATGATGATCGCAACCAAAGTCGTTGGAAAGATCTATTGCCAGTTATCTCCCCTTTTTTTCTCTGCTTAGGTTAAAACTTTCGACCAACGCCCAGGTTAGGTTAGTGAACTAGCGGGGGGGTCCGGGCGCCCGCTCCCCCCAGTTGTGTTAGGTTAAATAACCAATGTCCATGTACTGTATTAAACTGGTTTAACTGTTGAGATTTTTCGAGGAATAGGTAAGTAATTCCCGTGGGATTTTATCAGTTATTTTATTTGTATATATTTCCGGGCTTATTTTATTCCCTAGAGTTTTTCCCGGATACATCTTTCGTCATCCACATAATATACTATCAGTACAAAATACTAGTTGCCATTTTCCCGCCCAAAAACCGACGTTCCCGTTCGTCCGTTCCGACGACCAAACCGACGACCGACGCCCTTTCCCGACGGGTCCCAGGTTTGTTATGAAGGGGAGATAACTCCCAAAATAAGGCATTTCCGACTTTTTTAATGTGACCATCAGTCAAAACATCATAATACATGGGAAAAGAGTAATTTTTGACCTCATACTCAATAGGTTAAAAGTACAAATTTAACCAATTTTTCACGTCCGGCAATGTTCCTATTTTCGGCGACAGTTCCAATACCGATCTTGATATTACAGGACCAATATTTACATGTAATCATCTTTTACCCGTGTTTCTGCTTTTAGAGTTTAAAAATACCATCAATAGCTTGCAATGCTTAGTAAGGTAAGGTTAGGTTAGGTGACAAATGTCAAGGTTAGGTTAGTGAAGAATGAATAGTTTCCCTATTTGTATAAGACAAAACATTTGGGAATACTTCTCGCCAATCAGGGGTACGATGGGCAGACTCATCGCAGACCAAGATCAGCTTATCCGTAACAGGCAATGGAGCCCTGGATCTCCATATAGCAGATTTCCCCGTGACCCAAATTCCTCGGAAGATGCCCACGGGCCAAAACTAAATTTGGAATAAAGTACTTGTTTCTTAGGCAATGTTTCCCTTTATCCCGCTATGATTCCACTGCGACACAAGTGCCTCCCCAACCTCATTCACTTATTTCTGTGGGGCAGTCCTTCCCTAAGATGAGTCACTTCCTCGTCGGGGAAAAATTTAATTGGGAATGGTAACTTTATAAAGTGAACACTCTGATTATCATGGGAAGACCCTGGAAATCCTATCATTAATGTAAATAAACTTATTTGAACTGGCATGTGGCCATCAAAAGGCTCATCATGTCTCATCGCCATGGGTTTTTATAATGGACGAGAACTGCGCGGTCGCCACCACCGTCAGCACAGACTTTACAGGCCTCACAGCTTACTTTTTTTTATTATTTTCGGTTAGTATATTGTGCAATAGTTATTCACTTCCGGAAATAAAAAAATAAAATAATTTTATTTTAATAATAATTGCTGAGTTAAGTTACGTTTAGTTTTGGTTAGGTTAGATTTAGGTTATATGTTAAGGTTTGTTAGGTTAGTTAGGTTTTAAGGTAGTTTTGGGTTAGTTTTTTTGAGTTATTAGGTTAAAAAAACAAAATAAATGGTGCGCGATTCCCCGGGTGGTTTGGCGCCGCCAACTTCTGCGGAATATTTCCCATTAAAATACCTCCTCAGAAAAAGTACTACTTTTATGCAAGGAAAACCTAGTCAGTATTTTAGAAAATGAAACGCACAGTCCTCGTCCTTTTTTCCCATGCCGTGTGCTGCTATGGGAGTCTCTCTTAACCGAAATACATACCCCATACGGTATTTTTTGGGTATGTTTTTGGATGTATTTCGGTATTAAGAGTTAATACCGAAATACACCAAAATACGTTTTTGAAAATTTTGTACAGTATACTCTTTATACCATATTTTGGTATTGGGGAATAATACATACATAGAAATGCGTCTTTCTGTATCTTTTATATATTCGGTATGTTTTCAGGGTTATTCGGTATGTTTCGGTATTAAAGAGACCGCTGCCATGGCGAAGTCATTATCAGCTGGATGAGGCAAACTCGCTTCGGTGGCCTGGGCAGGGATGCTCGAAAATCCCCGTAAGGGACAATTTACGAGTGTATGGCTACAATAACCTTTACGAGGGTGGGCTGAGGGAGATGCTCATACGAGCCGTCACTCCCGTACGGTTATCGGGGGCCCTCGGGTGGGGAATATAGGGATATTCTAGGGATATGTGTGGGAAATTCTGCTAACCAATCACAGAGCAGCGCCTCGCATGACGCGGTTTTATCTAGCCAATCATCATGCTCTCAGCTGTCGGGGAAAGCCCGATAAATAAATTTAAAGAGACTTCAAAATGCCGCTGTTGTCCCTAAAATCGGCCTCTTTCGGAAATCGCCCCGCGGACGCTTATTAACCTAAATAACTCTACAAAATTAACAAAAACCTATCATAAAACCAAACCTAACCTAAACCAGACCTAAACAAAACTTAACCTAAACCTAAAAACTATGTTTGCCGGTGTTGGAGCTAAGATTGGCTGTTTTCCGAAATAGGGCCGATTTTAGCTCACTATCGCCAGAATGTTACGATAATACAAGCTGCCACTTTAGCCTTTCAGCGTAATATTCTCCACTGATTACTACAGAGACGTACCCAGGGTATATACCTTGATGCGCTGATCATAGGTTCGAGTCTCGTGTGCCCAAAATTTAGTATCTATAGACCACTGCTGGCCCGCGCCGTAGTATGCCGTATCCGTGGCCCTGGCGGTACTCTGTTATAGTGGACGAGAACTGCGCGTTCGCTCTTTAGGTCAGACAAGACACACGGGGGGGCTAACACCTCACTGTGACACACGTGACACTTGTGTGCAAGGATAGTATAACTTAATAATATCCTTGCTTGTGTGTATACGTGCGTGTGTACTAGTACGCAGACATTTGATACCACCACCACCACCGCATCATTATAGCGGCCAAATTGTATGATGAACTATACGTTTTGATTCAAGAAGTCGACCGAAAATAATATATTAATATATAGGTTGCCGATATGAATGTATTACAAGTACTATAGGTATTGTATTTTTAAAAAGAAAATATGGAGTCAATGAAGCAATAAACACATCACATTTCAAACAGGAAAGCATGAAATGGCTCTAAATACACAATAAACATAAAGTATAGGATACAACTTGTAATTTTTTGTTTGTTGATCTCTAGCCGCTTTTAAATTTCACTCCTTAGGGAGTTAAGGGTGCTCCCGACCCACCCTTAGCCTCGCGGTCCCGTAGCAAGTGAAAAAATGGTTTGAGCATCTCCCTTAGAGGCGCTACGAGGTAAAAGTCCCTTAGGGTAATACTTACGGGCCCGTAACTCTTTCGAGCATCTCTGCCCTGGTGGTAGAGCGCGCAGCCCGAGTGTAGAGACCCTGCATTCGGTCAGCGGTTCGAGTCCGCCAAGTTCGTCCTGATGTGGTGGCGCTTTGTATAGTCAATAAACTTGTAGTTGGAACTTGCAAAGTGTCTAGATAGGATCAAAGTATCTTATCTTATCTTGGATGAGGCAAAAGGGTTGGTTTACATATGGCGTCGGACAAAAGGCTTCCGCTGGGTGCCTCCCAAGCTCCCAACTCAAGTTCAAGTTTTAGATTGTACTCAATCGTACAATGGTGCTAGGAAGGAGTTGGACAGATTGGAAGTAACACAGAACAAAGCAGGCAGAATAGCATTAGGAGCCAATAGGTATGTGGCAGTGGAAGCGATTAGAGGAGACATGGGATGGAGCACGTTCAGAGAGAGGATAGCAAAGGCAGGACTGAGGTAAAGAGCTAGACTGCAACGAATGGATGACAGCAAATGGGCAAGTAAGGTTTGGGACTGGAATGGGGAGTTTTCTAATAAGCTCACGCTCAAGCCTGTCTCTCAGGCTGTCACATCTTCTGCTCTGTGAGGCTGAATGATCTATCATTTACCGTAAATTCTCTGTACTTCTTTGGGACATATCAGAATTACCCTTCAATACAACAACTGAAACAGTTCTTAATAAAAAATGTAGTTTATCATTTTTTTTGTCTGCACTTTGGGGAAAATATGGGCAAAACAATTGAAAAACTTTAAAACTCAATCTTTAAAAATCGTTCTTTTCATAAAAAAAACAAAGTTCAAGCAGAATGAGGCTTCAGGAAATATCTACTTTTATGTAAGCCATTATGAGTACCTATTTTGGGTGATATGTCTCCTTACGACGAAAAATTTTAAACCCAAAAAGTAATTAAGTGCTTGGCACCTCAACGAACAGTCCTCTATCGAAGACAATACCCTGGTCTTGTTTACTATTTCCCCCCGCCGCGAACTCTAAGCCCCTCCACCTCAATCTTTCCCTCTGAATCAATCAATCAACCCTTCCCTCTGAATACCCATGTCCTCTGGTTTATCCTATTTTAACGAAAGGGGGGTGGGGGCAACCAACCCTCTCAAAACGTCACATAAAGGCTCCCGGGCTATGGAGAGACGGAAGACTGCAAGGAGACTTTACTGCTTGCACCCGGCCTTATTACCCCAACATACTACCACAGTACCTAGAGTGAACGCAGTCTGTCACGTAATACACGCGCCACTCCGCTCGCCCCAACACAACACAAATCACAGTCAAAGCACGAAATAAGGAGACGAAAGTCTTCTTTATGTGGGAAACGGTAGGGGAGCGGATGCCCACGAATATCCAGTAGAGATAGAGAGTGTGATGAGAATAAGCGGGTGATGTAGTTAGATGAAATGTAGCCTGTGGGGGATTTAAAAAAGTTAGGAGTATCAGGATATGAGCTGTGAGGTAAGGAGCGGGCTGTGGCGATAAGGGGCTAGCGTCATCCCCCTGTCGTGTCAACAGGAAAGTGGGTGATAGAGATCCCGCCGACGGGGAGGTTCTGTGGAGATGCTGAACGCCACACTCTGTTTTTGTTAAATGTTCGTCGTAAGAAGACATATACACCCAAAATAGGTATCAGTGAATGCTTACATCAAGTAGATATTCCTGAAGCCTCCCTCTGCTTGAATTGTGTTTTTTATGAAAAGACGATTTTTAAAGATGAGTTTCAAATATTCAATTGTTTGCCAAATATTTTCACCAAGTGCAGACAAAATAAAATGAAAACTACATTTCTTATTAAGAACTGTTTCAGTTGTTATTTAAGGGTAATTCTGATATGTCCCAAAAGGGAAGTACAGAGAATTTCGTAAATTTATAGATCATTCAGCCTCACAGAAGCAGAGGATGTAGATGCGCGAGAGACATCTGGCGGTTTAGCTTGAAAACTCCCCTATGTTGGGAAATGGATGAAAGACTCAGTAAAAGTGGAAAGATGGACAGGTGAACTGGGAAGTTTGTGACAGGAGTGATGAGACATGGGTAGGGTTAGCAAAAGGAAAAAAATAGGAGGTGGAAGAGAAGGAAAGAAGAATGGCTGAGGGGAATGAGGAGAAATCAACACTGGAATGGGTACAGGGAGAAAGGACCACGGTATGAAAGTCTATGATGGGGCTATGGAGGGGATTTACTCTTTTAGGGCCAGGACAAAGTCGCTGGAGGGAAATTAGTCGTTGGTAAGATGGGAAAAATGATGGCAGCAAAGGGGTGGAGAGTGTGTGACAGGAGTGGAGAACCGTGGAGCACTTGATGCTGGAATGTGAACGGTATGAGTATGCTAGAACAAAGATGTTGGAGGTAGTGGTAGGAGAGGTCGGAGTGGAAGAATGGCGAGAGATGAGAGACAGGAGTGTGGAGATGGAGTACCTGCTGGGGTTGTGTGCTGAGTGGAGGAGTGACAGTCGAGTGATTGAGTGTAAAAGAATTCTTGGAGAATTCGTGGAGAGCACGTAGGAGAGAGCATGAGAGGCAGGGGGCCCCTCAGTGATGGGGGACCCCGTATGAATGTGATGCAGAGAGAGGAAGGAGGGGAAAAAGAAATCCCTAGTTTTGCTTCCCCCTTTTGCTTCTCTCCCAACAGATTACGTGTGTGGGAGAACGCCAGACCAAAGGCTTCACTGACAGCATCTGCTGGCTGACTCCCAAATCAAGATCAAGATCAAGATTAGACCAAAATGATTTCTTCATACCAACATCATTTTGGTATGAAATACCCCACGAATAGCCCCCTAATGATACACAGAAATACGGGTTCTAATCATGGGCTGCAGTCAGTTCGTACACAAGTTGTTTTGTACAACAAAAAGTTGGGTTATAATGGACGAGAGTTTCGCGGTCGTTTTCAGGGACACCGACTATTTTTTCTTGGCCTACAATAGGTGCTTGTGCTAATGGAGATTGTTTTATTTTGCGCAAACCCATATAAATAAAAAAAAATAAATAAATGAAACCTTACCTAACCTTAGCCACAAAGTATACCTAACCTAACCTTATAGGTTTCATTAAAACCTAAAAGACCCAGATTCAGTGTTTTTTGATGGAAACGGTAGTACCATAACATTCGGATTTTTTTTTTATTTTTTTTTTTTATGGGTTTGCGCAAAATAAAACTATCTCCATTAGAACAAGCACCTATTGTAGGCCAAGAAAAAATAGTCGGTGTCTCTGAAAACGACCGCGAAACTCTCGTCCATTATAACCAAAAGTTGTTAAGAGTTGAACTTGACTACTGAAGTTACGAAACGACACCGGATATGTACGAAAACACTCAAAATCAGTGTACGAAACAACTAACAAAACCTGGGTACGAAACAACTTGTGTACGAAACTCCCTGTCACCCTAATCATACACAGTTGTCTTTCCTCCTCGTCCACTAATAACAACCCTTCATTTCACCTGTAATAACCTGTTCCCAGCCTCTCACTCACCCCACAACCACACACACACCCTTACTCACCCTTTATTCACCCTGGGACGTCGCCGGGGTGAGTAATTCGAGGTTAAAATTGAAGAAAACTGGTGACTTGTGGAGAATGTATCGACCCTAGTCTTCTTCAGTTCTTCTTCTTCTTCTTGTGACCTTTTCTGCTTCTTATCGCTTTGTAGGTCGTCTGTCAAGCTCGGGGTCGAACTTGACACCTATCTTCCTTCTTTGCCCCTCTGTAGCCCTTTCTTTCCCCGCCACCTGTGGGGAGAGAAGGGCACAACAGGGCAGTATAGACACAGACATAAGTCCCTCCTATCAACTACCCTCCTAGACGTCTTCCACATTCCCACGCAATCTTTTCTCCCAAGCCTGCTTTAAAAACACCTTAGTTATTTCTACTATTTTCCTTCTCTCTCCATTACTCCCATACAGTCCTAGCACAGTAAGGATTCCCCCATCCACCTCGTGTATCCTCCTATCCCATTCACCGTCTCCTATCACTCCTAATAGGGACTGTATCAGCCTCCTCCTCTCCTGCTCCTATCTGCCACACTCTAGTATCAAGTGGTCCATAGTTTCCGTTGTTCCTCTACAGCAGCTACAGGCCTGGTCCTGCCCATCCCTACTCCTAGCCTTCACCTCTAGTGTTCCTGTCCTTGCCTTCACCAACAGTCTGCTTCCCCAATCACCTTAGTTATTTCTATGGGAAGGGAAGGGGAGGGAAGGAAGGAAGGGGAGGGAAGGAAGGAAGGAAGGAAGGATGGAAGGAAGGATGGAAGGAGGGAAGGAAGGAAGGAAGGAAGGAGGGAAGGAAGGAGGGAAGGAAGGAAGGAAGGAAGGAAGGAAGGAAGGAAGGAAGGAGGGATGGAGAGAACATCATCTTTTCCTTCTCTCTTCATTACTCCCATACACTCCTATTGACAAAACATTTTACTACCAATTGATAGCAGCTGTCGAAATTTATCGCTTTAGCTATTTTTATTATCGTAGAATATCTTGTTAATGTCCCTGTATTTGATGCAGCAGAGGTTATAGCAGCAAATGGTGGTCGCACAGTACCTGTGAAGGGATGCGACCTTCTCTTTGCATACATGGATCGAGGTAATATTAACCCATGCACCCGCCTTGAAGCATTCCTTTGCAGTATTTAGTAGAATGTTGTAGGACACCTGTGATCGAATGCTTCTATTTTGCCAACAATCCTCATTATAACGCCATGAATAATGTAAAACTCGTATATTTCCATTTTGCATAAGCCTATGTTGACCATGACAACACTTAATTGTAGCTGGTTTGGTAGGGAATAATAGAAAATAAGTCGAGCCCGACACCCCGAGACCCGACATTCTAGCTCCGCGTGTAGTTCTCAGACGGCCACCAGATGACAGATCGAGCTCACTAAGGTAGTCTATTAAGGACATGAAAGAGATCCGAAAGCTAAAGGTGGAGAATGGGGTGAGGACTAGTAGTGTGGTGGCTTATGGCAATGATCGTTACCTGCTGGCCCAACTAGATGGGGTCGCATTTGAAAATGTTTGGGAACCCCTGGTATAGAACATCAATGGGTCTTGAAAAAATTGAGAGAAAAGATTTGTTTGCGTGAGACGATAGAAGTACAAGAAGTCATGAGAAGAAATTGAAAAGGACAACATGCAAGAGGGACAAAAAAAATACAGCTTCCCGTATAGAAGCCTAGAAGCCTGGAACAACCTTGATGCAAAAGTGATTAATGCAAGAAGTATTCAGGACTTCAAAGGCAAGCTGGATAATAGTAGATTTGGAGACGGGACAGTACGAGCATAGCTCTTTTCCTGTATGGTACAACTAGGTAAATACACACACACACGCACATAGACACGCACACACACACGCATGCACACACACACACATGCATGCATACACGCACACACACAGTCACACACGCGCACACACAACGGTACGCAAGCACGCACACAAACGGTAAGTCCATGAGTCTATGGAGTTAGTGAAATCCGGCAAGACCTAACCGCAGAGTTTCTTCCTGCAATCTAATACCCATAAAAGTGTTATTAGTCCAAAAGCCCCCTTCAAAATTATTCCATCGACATGGGACCAAGCCGCTTACCACCTACGATTTATTTGCGATTTTATGAGCCTACTCTCATCAAAATTGAATATACAGTTTCGGCTACCCAAAACAGACAGACAGACACAGACACACGGCTACTCCTATAGTATATTAGATAACAAATGTTACTTACCATAAATTATCTAGTTAGGTGCTGATGTAATGCATAATACTAAGAGAACACCCAAGCTGGGTCAACAAGGTGGCGGTTGCTGCTGTCAAGATGGCCGTCGGATGTAAACATCACCCCCTTCCCGCTGCCATTATCCACTGTAAAACGTATGATAAATCGGGTCTGCCGCTTCACCTGGGATACCTCGCTAGGATACGCCCTCCTTGCCACTGCCATGGGTCATTACAGCTCAGACGCACGCACCTATAGATAAGAAAAATATCCCGCTTTCTGGATGTCTCCCCAACCCGCCTGCAGGCTGCTCCCACACAACACTCAAGGCCCACCTGACGAGGAGTCACCTAGTCTTTGACGAGGCCCAAGTTCCGGGAAGAGACACCGGTAAGATAACAAACACCAACATGGACGCTTGCGGGCGGTGCATTCTGGGCCGACTTCATTCCGTGAAGTCGGCGCGTCTCGCCAAAAGTTCATTTGAAGCGACAAATTGGGATTTTGGTACCGTATCCAGCCAGCCCATCGCCAATACTGTGTTTCGCCAAGCTGATATTCCCCAAACGCGAGGGACCACTGTATGACATTATGAAACACGTAATTAGTAGGCATAGTAGCTCAGTGATTATAGGAAGATCAGAGGGCCTCACGCACTAGGGGCCCCACCCAGCCCCAGTGTCCGGGGCCCCGTGACATCTAAATCCGACACTGATGGACAGTGATTACGCAACCTGATCTAAGGGTAACATTTCGGTAGTGGGCATTCACCTATTTCGAAGACAAAAATTAGTTCTCCTGAATAGTTTTGATGTTTTGAATGAATCTGGCACTCGTTTTTATCAGAATTTAATGTTTGTTTACAGGTGTGGGGGGTGCCGCCCCACCCCTCCCGGTCCACCCCGCAGACCTTGCTCCACTTTGTACTGGCTTAGATATATAGATATATATAAGTAGGCTTTTTTCCTGATATCATGTTACTCAAGCAAACTCCACTTGAAACCTAACCTAACCTAAACTGATTTAACCTAACTTAACCGTTTCTGGCAGAAATAACGGTAAATTTATAATAGTAACTATATGTATTGCAATTATTATTCAATTGTGCCATGGGAAATAGGGTTCAAAATACTCAAAATGAAGAAATTTACATGATAATGTAGGTAAAAATCTTAGGACTTTTGAAAGCCCACTACCAAATTAATACCAAAAGGGTCATGTCGCCTCCATGGTGTAGTAGCTAGCACGCCAAGCTACACTTCTGTGGGGCCTGGTTCAAATCCGGGCCAGGGCAAATCGGCGACCAGCCCATAAAACTGTTCATCCTCCCTTTTGGGGTTAATAATTGGGTATCTGGGGAAGACTGTGAAGAAATCTGTGGTAACCCAGATGTCACACTAGCCCTGTGTTCCGGGGTAACGGGTTCTAACCCACCACAGGCTCAAGGGCTAATGCAACGGAGACGAGCACCGATGGCCACGCGCAGCATAATGTTTGCCCCCGCCGTTACCCTTAGTGCGGGGTTACAGCCCTCGCAGACCATACTTATGTTACTACACAGCGCGCCAAAGTATTGTTTGCGACATCATAACACAGCGCTTCCATACGGGAATTCAGAAAATTTACTCTATGGCAGCCTACTGACTTCCGAGAGATATCTTACATATGGCAGCTTGTTTAAGGCACGGGCAGTCCATCAAGACCGTTGAGGAATGTTCAGATGCCACTTGTCAATTATAGACGAAGCATTTAAAAAAGTATCGCCTTCCTTCCCGCGAGTAATTTGAACAGACGTTTTTGGGGCCAAAATATGACGTGGCCGCGGAACGCGCTGTGATTGGTTGTGACGTAGTCAGCGCAGAAACATCCCTTCCGCTTCCTTCTCTACCCCGCTTCCTCGCCTATATAGCTGCACAAAGAGAACACACTATGTTTGTTGTGTGCCAATCTGCTAAAACACCAAGATTAAAACACCAGAGTGTGTTCATATCTGTGTCCAAAGACAAGAAAAAAAGTAAACAGTGGTGGATGTCTACTATATATATAGGTATGATTCCCCTGAGGGAGCACACATGTTACTCGTGTGTGTGTGTGTGTGTGTGTGTGTGTGACACTGTGTGTGTGTGTGTGTGTGTGTAGTATACATAGTACTACGGATTGGTGATTGGTGTTTGTCTGTATATGCAGTGATGAAGTAACAAACGCCTACACACACACATGCACACACACACACACAACACACGCAGCGTTGTGTTATTGTGACTGCTGTGGGCACGGGAAGCATCCAAAAGAACATAATAACATAAGAAAATAAGGAAGCTACAAGAGACCGTGCGACCTACACGAGGTAGTTCCTGTAGTGAGTGTGAATTTCCCCTTCATCTAGGGCCCTAGGCGATTCATTATGTACTCTTGACGAACTCATAGAAAAACAGGTATAGAGTGAGAGCGCCTTCCACCGTGGCCACCGAGAGACAAGGCCTGATGCATCGCCCATGACGTCACACCATATAGTGCTCACCGCTCCGCTCCCCGTACAAGTTTACCTGCCTAATATAATGTTTATCAGTATAAAAGATATACTGTTATCTTCGGAAATGTTTGTTCTATAATATTATCAAATAAAAAACCGTAAAACACACAAAAGAAATGCCATTATGAAACTTTCAAGAAATAAGCATTAACTTAAACTCTTCGCTATTTAATATTTTGGTGGCAAACATTTTACATGGAGAATATCAATAGAAGCGGAATTTAATTAGCTTTCCAATGATATATTCCGTTTAGTGATAAATGAATTAGCAGCATGCATAAATTAGCGTTAACTAAATATAAAAAAATAATGAAATCGGGTAATTTCCTACCTAATATATGTTTATCAGTATAAAATATATACTGTTATCTTCGGAAATGTTTATTCTATAATATTATCAAATAAAAAACCGTAAAACACACTAAAGAAATGCCATTATGAGACTTTCAAGAAATATGCATACCTAGCGTATTCAGAAATTAATTAATTCTAGGTATTCAGAGAGAGTTAAAGGGCACGGTGTTTAGCTTAACTAACTTCCTCGATTTCTACAACCCGGAAGTCGCGGGGATTCTGGTACGAGATATGGCAGTGGCGCTACGGTGTCACTAGGGGTGATCTTTTCCGCTTGATAATCTCTCTATTCGTAACTGGTCTTCCTGCCATTTGGGGGAAGCAGCCACCCCGGGAGGCGGGTCACAAACCCCGGCTAACACCCGATACCCATCACGGCTGGATGGACAAGGGCTTGGGGTTTTATTAAGGAAAAGGGAGCCATTATACCTTCAGTCTGATGCGTGGCGGTTAGTGGCAGCTACCCGCTGGGCTGGTGAAGCGACTCAAGCGAGGTGGTCTGCGTGTGAGGTGCCGCCGTTCACCACTCGGCCCATCACCCCATAACAAACTCATAATAAACTCACCACGAGGGTAGGAGATTGTTTTATGGCCTAATTTAATAATATTACTATAGTAATATATACACATTAAATAATAACTTAGCAAATATTGTGTTTGCTTTCCTATCAGTGAACTTGGTGGCTACTAGTGTTCTGTGACTGGCTGTTACTTGTCTAAGTTGTAGATTGAAAAGGAAAGAACAGAGGACATACAAAGTTATTGGCAATTGTTAGTTTATTTACTACAGCTTTCATAATATCCTGCCCAGCAAAGGCATGTATTGGCTGCCTTGTCCACGCAATGGCTGTCTTTTGTCTACACTTGTTCCCGGGTGGCGAGGTCTGCTGGGATGTTGTGTTGTTCTCGGTAGCAGAGCGTGGAGACACATGCCTCCTTCCCCATTGTCCCCCAAGCAAAATATCTCCCTGGTTCAGGGCTGCCAACCCAGGCGCAGAGTGGTATTAGCCCAGGATTAACCTAAGCCCATGTTAACTCTCGGTGTTTGGGTTCAAAAATGCGTTCTCGGGATTGTGACTACTTGAGTCTAATATGGAAACTAAACGTTAGACTCTCCCTAGTCCATGTTTAAAAAATTGGCCGATAGTTTCTCTCACCAGTGTGGGTGAGGATATGTGTGTTAAGATTGCTCTTCTGGGTAAATGTTTTCCCACACTCCAGACACTAATAGTTTCTCTCACCAGTGTGGGTGACCATGTGTGCGTGAAGACTGCTGTTCTGGGTAAATGTTTTCCCACAATCCCGACACTCAAAGTTTCTCTCACCAGTGTGGGTGACCATATGTGTGTTAAGATTGCTCTTCTCGGTAAATGTTTTCCTACACTCCTGACACTCAAACTTTCTCTCACCAGTGTGGGTGACCATGTGTGCGTGAAGACTGCTGTTCTGGGTAAATGTTTTCCTACACAACTGACACTCATAGTTTCTCTCACCAGTGTGGGTGACCATATGTTTGTTAAGACTGCTCTTCTTGGTAAATGTTTTCCCACACTCCTGACACTCAAAGTTTCTCTCACCAGTGTGGATGACCATGTGTGCGTGAAGACTGCTCTTCAGGGTATATGTTTTCCTACACTCCTGACACTCAAAGTTTCTCTCACCAGTGTGGGTGACCATATGTTTGTTAAGACTGCTCTTCTGGGTAAATGTTTTCCCACACTCATGACACATAAACTTTCTCTCACCAGTGTGGGTGACCATATGTTCGTTAAGACTTCTCTTCTCGGTAAATGTTTTCCCACACTCCTGACACTCAAAGTTTCTCTCACCAGTGTGGGTGACCATGTGTCTGTTAAGACTGCTCTTCTTGGTAAATGTTTTCCCACACTCCTGACACTTAAAGTTTCTCTCACCAGTGTGGGTGAGGATATGTCTGTTAAGACTGCTCTTGCTGGTAAATGTTTTCCTACATTCCTGACATTGAAAGTCTCTCACACCAGTGTGGGTGAGCATGTGTCTCCTAATAGCAGCCTTAAGAGTGAACACTCTGCCACAGTGGTCACACCTCAGCCCTGTCTTGCGTATATGGGTGAGGATGTGTGTGTTAATGCCAGCCTTGCTGGAGCACACTTTCCCACACTCGTCACAAGTGTAGGTTCTCACGCCCTCCATTGCAGCACTACTTCTGCCAGCACACCTGTGGTGGGAGGCGTCAGCTGGTCCTGCAGGAACCCTGGTGGAGGCCGGCCAGGCTGCCCCAGGGATGAACCAAGCCTTCCCTAATACAAGGGAGGCCGGGAGAAGTCCTGGCGTGGGCACCGACCTGGACTCTTCAGCTCAGCACCTGTAACATTGGTGGGCGTTAGCACACAAGCAGGCAAGTGCTTCCTTTAAGGGTGCTTCCTGCTTCACCCTTCAGCTAACACCTAGCCAGTGTTTGCAGCCAAGGAGTAAGGCCAGCACAGGAGCCTCACGCCACCACTCTACATGGTGGAGGAGTGGAGTGGTGAGTGGCTAGTGGGCTAGTGGCCGATCAATGCAGGCATTTTTTTTTTTTTACATCACAAAGGACTGGCCAAGGGCACAACAAAAATGGGTAACACAAAGCCCGCTTAGTTGCCAGTCCCTATAAAGAAGACAGTAAGAGAATAAAAAAGAAAAAAAAGAAGGGTGGGCCAATTTAGTTTGGGAGGTGTCTTGTTACTCTTCTCTTGAAAAGATTTAAGTCGTAGGAAAGTGGAAAAATAAAAACAGGAAGAGAGTTCCAGAGTTTACCAGTGAAAGGGATGAAAGAGTAAAGATACTGATTAACTCTTGCATTAGGAAGATGGACAGAATAGGGATGAGAATGAGTAGAAAGTCTTGTGCAGCGAGGCCGCGGGAGGGGGGGGAGGCATGCAGTTAGCAAGTTCAGAAGAGCAGTGAGCATGAAAATAACGGTAGAAGATAGCAAGAGAAGCAACATTGCGGCGGTGATTTAAAGATTGAAGACAGTCAGTTAGAGGAGAGGAGTTGATGAGACGAAAAGCTTTTGACGCAACCCTGTTTAGGAGAGCTGTATGAGTGGATCCTCCCCAAACATGTGAGACATTCTCCATACATGGGCTGATAAGGCCCGAACAGTCGTGGGCGAGTGTGCCAAATCCCTGATGTAGCGCTAGTCACTGTTTACCTCCCAACATAGCTACACGGTCTGGTTGTGTTTGAGATTATTTCTCATTTATTTCACGTGTAGGAGCGGACCAAATTCAGCATGTAGTGCCAGTCACTGTTTACCTCCCAACATAGCTACACAGTCTGGTTGTGTGGGATTATTTCTCATTGATTGCATTTTTTTTTCATATATTTTTCCACCCTTGGGAAAATACCCTCGCTATAACGGACAATCAGCTTTAACGGACCACTCCTCCCCCCCTTTAGTCCGTTATATTGAGGTTTGACTGTGTGTGTGTGTGTGTGTATATATATATATATATATATATATATATATATATATATCTATCAATTAGCATGCAAGGACAAAATATGAAAATATAAATATTCTGTGGAAATTATCCACTAAAACTGCTCTAATTTTGAGTAAGGTTTATTTGAATGGTGGAATTTGGCGCCTAGCGCCAGGAGTGCGGGATACGAACACAAATTCCACCTATGTATATATTATAATAGATTTGGGTATATTAATATGTAATTAGATATAATTTTGGTGGTATTCATCTATAATACCACAATTAATCAAAGGATTAACATAGTATAAGAATTGTGAGTGACTCACGTATGGGAGTAAATAGTATTGGAACATTATACGTGGCAGTCACGAGCCAAGCTGTGAATTTTCAGTGAAGGTAATATCAGTCACGAGTCAGCCACTACCATATGAAGTTGGAGTGAGCGTTTTGATTATACACTAAGGTGTCGTCAACCTCATAATAATATGAGTAAACTTTAACCGATCAATCGGTTGAGAAGGACAGGGTGTAAAACACACTAAGAAATCAGCTCTGAAAAGCCTGGGGAGAACGTCGGCCCCACCAAGCGGCCATTACGTGCATCATTCAGCCCAGTCACCACGCCGTCACAAGTTCCACTCCCAGCCTGTTGCGACTCTGTCTACCTCGACCTACAATACTTCCCCAAAGCTTAGAGATCAAGCCAAAGCACATTACAACCCACCTGCCACTGTGAGTATACCTTAGTTAGAGCTAAATAGGGTATCATAACAGTTTAGGTAGAATTTGGGGTTTAAAATCCCCATGGTGAGTTCACGTTAATCAACATTATAATTTTAACAGTTTTTGGGCGACCATCAAGTGGTGGTCGAAAATTTCCAACATATTCTTGATTCAATTGAAATTTGTTTTGGGTATGTGTCTATACAGTGCCATAGATAACAGTAGAACTGGATGTGACACTCCGCAAGGAAGCACGCTGGAAGCTGCAGTACTGGCCCCGTGGCCAACTGACGCCAGGCGCTTAGTGTTTGGCTAAATTATTGGGAGTTTCAAATATTACGCCATGCTTCACTGAACGTCGTAACATATACGTCCAACAGTGCTACTTTGGTAAGACTTAGGAACTATAATAATATGCTTGCACAACTGTATTCGTTAATTTTCAAGAATTACAATGTCTAACTGGTAACGCTGTGGGAGTTGCTGTTCGTCGCTGACAACGCTGTGAAGTGTAAACACTCATACTTCTGCAAACACGTGTGACCGACTCGTGTTATTTTGGTATAAAAAGGATATTTACAAGTAAGTTACCTACAAAATAATTAAATATGTGATCAATCGATAGTTGTAGGTGAATGTGATATAGAATTGAATGACATATTTAGTGAAAAAAATAAGTGAAATTAGGTTATGTAAGCACACATCTCCACGGCCGGTGAACTCTAGTCTTATTTTGGCTTAAATAGAATGTTTACAAGTAAGTGACCTACAAAATAATGATAGGTAGGATCAAGAGATAATTGTAGATGAATGTGATCTAGAAGCCAATGACAGACTTAGTGAAAAAATAAGTGAAATTATTAAATTACCGTATGGAAACGATTTCAAGTCACTTCGGCCCATAGTTTCTCCGGCCCTCCGTCACTCCGGCCAGTAAAATTCTAGTGTTTGCCCATACTCTCCCACTTCCCCCAAACAAGCTTGGGGACCTGTGGCAATGCGGGGTTTTCGGGTGGGGAACAAATTATGCGTCGGGACACGTACAATAAACCCTTCATGCTCGCGGGTTTCAGGCTCGCGGATTTGATTACTCGCTGTTTTTCAACCCCCCTCCTTTTTTTTTTTCTACTCCCTCCCAATTGCTTGCTCTCTACAGGGGCCTTATCCGCCCATGTATGGAGTATGTCTCACATGTTTGGGGAGGATCCACTCATACAGCTCTCCTAAACAGGATTGAGTCAAAAGCTTTTCGTCTCATCAACTCCTCTCCTCTGACTGACTGTCTTCAATCTATAAATCACCGCTGCAATGTTGCTTCTCTTGCTATCTTCTACCGTTATTTTCATGCTCACTGCTCTTCTGAACTTGCTAACTGCATGCCTCCCCCACTCCCGCGGCCTCGCTGCACAAGATTTTTCTACTCATTCTCATCCCTCTTCTGTCCATTTTCCCAAATGCAAGAGTTAATCAGTATTTTTACTCTTTCATCCTTTCACGGGTAAACTCTGGAACTCTCTTCCTGTTTCTATTTTTCCACTTTCCTATGACTTAAATCTTTTCAAAAGAAGAGTAACAAGACACCTCCCGAACTAAATTGGCCTACCCCTCTGTTTTTATTTTATTCTCTTACTGTCTTCTTTATAGGGACTGGCGACTAAGCGGGCTTTCTGTTACCCATTTTTGTTGTGCCCTTGGCCAGTTCCTTGTGATGTATATATATATATATAAAAAAAAAAAAAAAAAAAAAAAAAAAAAAAAAAAAAAAACACCTATGGGTAAATGACTGACTAATGTCATGCTCGCGGATTTACGATACTCGCGGGTGTCTCTGTTCCCTAACCCCCGCGAGCATGAAGGGTTTATTGTAATTAAAGAGTTGTGTAAGGGGGTAAAATTCCCTAGATCTAGGGTAACATCCTTATATCTAGAGAAATTTGCCTAACCAAAATTAACCTAATCTAGCTTGACCCACCTGACCTAACCAAATCTAACTTAAGCTAACCTAACCAAATCTAACCTAACCTATCCTAACCCAACCAAATCATACCTAACCTAACCTAACCAAATCTAACCTAACCTGCCCAAATCTAACGTACCCTAACCTAAACAAATCTAACCTAACCAAGCTGCGCTTGAACTGTGACGACAGTGAGAGGTCTCTCAAGTTCCTGATTGAATTCGGTAACTCCATCCATGCGTAGCTGGCAGGAAAGTGAAGTCCCGGTCTCTGCCAAAATCAGCAAGGACACGTGCCTGGCTGTGTACAACACCTCACGAGGACTGGTGGGCCTGGCCAGGTACTGCTCCACAACCATAATGCTATCCTGGATTATGTGTTGTTGGGTAAGGTCCAGTCAGACAGGATCGAGTCTCACTTTGGCCACTTGAGAAAGCTGGCAGGCAGTAATTACTGGGTCAGCGTCCGGCAATTCATGGAGAATGAGGCAGTGATCAGGACCAGGAGTCTGATCTGGTGGTCCGGATACAGCGTCGGAGATCTGTCCGGTAAGATGACTGCTTGTCGGCAGGAGCGCGAGGTCGAGGACATGCAGGTGGCGAGGAGTTGGGGGGCCCAAAACAGAGCGTGAGGAGCTGAAAGACTCTACGAAGCTGCCTTGGGTCACATTGCCGGGTACCTGGCTATTCATCAACTAGAGGCAAACAGGTGTGGTGCCTGTGCTGACCTGCTGGTCGACAGAGAGGCTGCACCGCTGGATGTCAGTTCGAAAAAGAAACCCTGGTGAGCAGGTGAAGGCCATCTACAGGTCGTTCACCGAGCTGTTGGATCGCGGCAAGCTCCTGGTTCCATCCTCCACTGCCATTGACATCACGCTGGACATCTGCCACATCTGAAGAGGTCTGGTAAAGGAAAAGACCACTCGACACAAGCTGCTGGAGTGTTCCTTGCCAGGAGGGTGTTCGTGGAGGTGGTGAACGCCCACACAAGTGAGAATGGCCAGCTGACTGGGGCCTCCTGTTGTAAAGGGCACGGCTTGGACAAGCTCATCCGACAAATGGCTGGTGCTCTCTTCAATCTGTTTGCTGGCAACATGGTGCGTGACATCAAACAGCGATTCCACCCCAAAGGGCCAAGGCTGGTGCTTCCACAGAGCGTGTGACTAGGGCGCAAAGTGACGATAAGTGGCGCAAGCTGACAGGTGTGAAAAAGAACTGACATTCCTGTGTTGTACAATGATGAATATCATGATCACATGATCACATGTTGAATAAAATATACTATATACTACAAGTATGCTAGATGCATTTTGTTTGTGTTGATTGGTATGACTTAACGCTTTGGCGGATTCATATAACACTTCTAGACATTGAAGTAGGGACTGTAAGGGCCGTACTTTTAAAATCTTTCGCCAGTGCTGGCGAAAGCGTTCGCCAGGCGCTCGGTGATTTCTTACTTTTAAACGCCATGAGCGCTCCGCCAGGCGCTGCTCCGCCAGGGCTGGCGTAGGAGAAGTATTGGAATAGCCTGGCGAACGTGAGCCCTGGTGAATGGGTCTACTTTTAGGATATTTTACCAAGTTTTGAAAAGTCCGCCCCCGTCCACTAGGTTAGGTTAGTGAATAGCACGGGGGGGTCGAAGGGGGCGGAGCCCCCCCCGTTATGTTATGTTAGTGCACAGCACGAGGGGGTCGAGGAGGGGTGTTAGGTTAGGTCTGTAGTTTTGTCATCTTTAGAATAGAGGCTGAACCTCCTATCTTCTTATAGCCAACAAGCTTGGAGACATGGTGGAAATCGGGGTTTTTGGGTGGGGGAGCACACACTTAAGGGAAATAATATTATGGCCCCGATAAAGTCTACGAACTAGGGAAATTTCCCTAGTTTAGGGATTTTTGTTGGGGGGCCATATTTCCCTTGTGTGTTGTTTTAGGGTGGGGAGGGGACACATAAAAGGGAAATATGGCCCCGATAAAGTCTCTGAACTAGGGAAATTTCCCTAGTTTAGGGAATTGTAGTGGGGGAGGGGCCATATTTCCCTTAAGTGTGTGCTCCCCCACCCAAAAACCCCGTATTCCCGCCAGTTCCCCAGGCTTGTTGGCTATAAGAAGAAGATACGGGGTGGAGCCCTTGTTCTTAAGTTTTACCCGAAACCTTATGTTTTAATGAAACCTAACCTAACCTTAACCACAGTATATTTTTTTTTTTTTTTTTTTTTTTGCGCAAAATAAAACTATCTCCATTTGAACTGAAGCACCTATTGTAGGCCAAGAAAAAATAGTTGGTGTCTCTGAAAACGACCGCGAAACTCTCGTCCATTATAACCACCTAACCTAATCCCACGCTTTAATCTCCTAACTAAATCCAAATGTGCATTAAAAAAGTGTCCGCGGCAAGGGAAGAGCAGAGGCGATGCAGGTCACAAGAGGAAGAAGAGTGAGGCGCACGTAAATACTTATCTCGCCTCCCTATGAACTACATATCATATCTCCAAAAATAATGATTTGCGACGGAAGTTCATAGAGAATGTTTCCTAGAATCCAATAATGTGAACAGAAACCACACTCCCAATTGTGTAGGCAATTTCGGTCCTGGTGTAAAATAATCGCGTTTTTGAGGTTTTGTGAAGGTCTGGAGGAAAACGGCCAAATAATAAGGGCGGGCAAGGCGGGCTAGAATTGTAGCCCCCCAGGAAGGCTGTGCCATGATGCCATGACAGGCGTGGCGGCTGACCTGTCTTTCTCCGGAAGGCACCGGTGAGGCGGAGGACGGCGTCCCAGCGTGTTGTGGCGAGGGCTGCCACCAGGGTCAGGTCAAGGCAAGGCTGGCCACGGTCAGGGCCAGGAGTTACAGTGTAGTCCTAACACACGGTGGCAGACTGGGAGTGGCGGCGTGGACGGTGGAGGGACTGTCTAAGATGGGACCTTCACTGGGGTCTATGTGGCCAAGAGTCTGGCGGAGGTCCTGCAGGTCATCACAAAAACCGGTTCTTGCTCTTCTCTATTTCCTTCTTAACATTACAGTCTTTGTAACATGTCACAACATTTGCAACTACACAGTTCAACTACGAACAAATTCCACTAATATACAGTAGTGCCTTTCCTAGTTATTGTGTCTTATTTAAAAACCCCACCAGGTAACTACTACAAATATATAAAGAAAAATGAATTTAGATAAATAATATTGGAACAGGAAAGAGAATGGCACCAGCTGGTGCGCTTGCATGGCTAACTAAAATAAATCAAATAAGGAAACTGCTGTTTTGACATCCTCCCCACCATAAGGGGCTAAGCCGCTTATTTCTTACAACTGTAGTTATACATCTTTATATATCACTTGTATTCAAAACTAAACATTCTGCTTGAGATCTAAGGCCTCTTCCATTTGTGCCCAAGTTGCATGAATCAGTTCTTTCAGTTCAGGGTTGGGTTCGCGTGTCACAAATGGAACGCAAAAACCCCGTTTTTTGTTTACAAACTTTTATACTCAGCTGGCGAGGCAAGAGAGAGAGAGAGAGATAACGAGAGAGATAACGAGAGATAACGAGAGATAACGAGAGGAAAAGAAAAAAGAGAGAGAAAAGAGAGAAGAGAGAGAGAGAGAGAGAGAGAGAGAGAGAGAGAGAGAGAGAGAGAGAGAAAGAGAGATATAACAAGAGAGATAACGAGAGAGATAACGAGACAGATAACGAGAGAGATATATCGAGAGATATATCGAGAGAGAGAGATATCGAGATATAATAAGGCGTATTTTGTCCATGCCCTTGGAAGTAAAATTTTACTTATTTAAGCTCCGCCCACTTATCTTTTACTCTTTGGCGTGCATAGAAAACTGAGCAGATACACTCCGGCAGCGATATTTTACTCTTTTCCTGTAAAGTTTTACAGTCGTGGGTGTGGGTGGTGGTTTCAAGAGCCTGGCCAATCAGATCGCGCGCATGAGAAAATCTTTTCAAAACTCCCGTAAATGTTTCTCTTTTCCTTTAATTCTCATCCAATTCAACATTCATTACATGCGCACGACATGCAAAGGATACTGTATTTAATTAAGAGTAGGTAAAAAGTAGTAAGGAGTAGAGTAGGTGACTCTTAACAGGTAAGAAGTCACAAATATTAAAATTCTCCAGCGACGTCTGGGAACAAATTTTCCCCAAACCCTCGAATTTTTCAATGTGTCCGAATCTTCGTTGATGCTTGCGGCTTTGCACCAAAACTGGGTATTATTGCTATATATAGTCAAATACTTAAATATATTCATGAGTGATATTACATTTGCAATATTAATGTATAAATTTGGTATATATGTTATATCCACAAAAAGAAAGCCTTTTAGAGAACCTATCGCAGGGCACGAATACGAACATTTCATCAGTCTGATTCAGCTCCAACACGGTAGGAAGGTCTCTGTGTGTAACCCACGGGCCACCCAGGCACCCACCCGCCCACCACACACCCATCACACACCCACCCCCACACGCCCATCACCCATCCGCCCACCACACGCCCATCACCCATCCGCCCACCACACACCCACCCACCACACGCCATCACACATCCGCGCACCACACACCCACCCACCACACGCCCATCACCCATCCGCCACCACACACACACCCCACACGCCCATCATACATCCGCCCACACACACCCCACCCCCCACACGCCCCTCACACATCCGCCCACCACACACCCACCCACCACACGCCCATCACCCATCCGCCCACCACACACCCATCATACATCCGCCCACCACACCCCCCCCCACCACAAATCCATCACACACCCCCACCACACACCGCCCATGGATGTTAAACGGGGGAGATGCACTGGAGGATGAATCACAACCAGCATTCATCTAGGTTTAGGCAAAGAATAATTGGTGAAACGTAGATGTAGGTACACGTAGCCTACATACGTACAGGTCCATGAAAGCATTAATCATCCTCGACGCACATCGTGAAATGGCTGTGTAGCAAATAGATATTCAAATAACAGTTTCATAGCGCCCTAAACATTTCAGTTTAATATCAAGTCTATCTATAGAGTTAGAAAACAATGCTAGGCCATTCTAAGAGCTCAAAACAATTAGATATCGATGTGTAATACAGACAATCACGCTACTACTCTTTGCTGTGCCCTCAATAATGTCAACCTTAACGATATTCCTTGAGCCTCTGTAAGAGGTAATGAAGTGTACGACACTTTTACTCCCGGCAACATCAAGAAAGAGCTTTGGCAGCGCTACAATCGTATTTTGTGATGGCAAGCAGGGGCGGAGCTTAAATAAGTATAATTTTACTCCGGAAGGACACTACAAAATACGCCTTTATATCGAGAGATAACGAGATAACAAAAGAGAGATAACGAGATAACGAGAGATAACGAGATATAACTCAGCTAGCTGCTATGTGAAGGAATCATATAAAGTTTAAGATCGCGGGAACGCATGGCTCCACCAGCCATGTATGCCTCTTTTATGCCGTCTGACATCCTCTCCAACTCGTGCATGCGGAAAACCCTTCACGATAAGAGAAATAGGGCCCAAGGCGACCATTGTTTGCTATGAACTGAAAACTCTACCCAAGCTACCCACCTCTCAATGTGAGTAGAGAAAGTTCACGGGTTTTGCTGAGTCACTACGCGCTTTGCCTCGGACCCAGGTTTTCGTGCGCAAATGGAACGCCTGAACTCTTGGGTTCCGTGAACTGGTTCTTGAAATGTCGCAAATGGAAGAGGCCTAATATATCCAATCATGACACAAAATTCCACATGTTAATTTATTTTTTCACAAATAAATAAATTAAATAAAACAAAATAAATATAGTCAAGGCCTCTTGCCTCTTAGCCTCTGCCTCCCGTGCCTCCTGTGCCTCTTAGCCTCTGCCTCTTAGCCTCTGCCTCTGCTCCTCGTGGCCTCCTCCCTTTGTGCCTCTGCCTCCTGACTCTGCCTTCCTCGCTCTGCCTCCTGTGCCTCTACCTAGCCTGCTTGCTCCTGTGCCTCTGTGCTCCTAGCCTCTGCCTTGCCTCTGTGCCTCCTAGCCTCTGCCTCTAGCCTCTGCCTCCGTGCCTCCTAGCTCTGCCTCTGCTCCTGTGCCCCCTGTGCCCCCTAGCCTCTGCCTCTTAGCCTCTGCCTCTGCCTCTTAGCCTCTGCCTCTTAGCCTCTGCCTCTGCCTCCTGTGCCTCCTGTGCCTCCTAGCCTCTGCCTCTGCCTCTGCCTCCTGTGCCTCCTAGCCTCTGCCTCTGCCTCCTGTGCCTCCTAGCCTCTGCCTCTTAGCCTCTGCCTCTGCCTCCTGTGCCTCCTAGCCTCTGCCTCTGGCCTCCTAGCCTCTAGCCTCTGCCTCCTTAGCCTCTAGCCTCTGCCTCTGCCTCCTGTGCCTCCTAGCCTCTCTGCCTCCTGTGCCTCTAGCCTCTGCCTCCTGTGCCTCCTAGCCTCTGCCTCGTCTAGCCTCTGCCTCTGCCTCCTAGCCTCTGCCTCTTAGCCTCTGCCTCTGCCTCTGGCCCTAGCCTCTGCCTCTTGCCTCCTAGCTCTGCCTCTGCCTCTGCCTCTGCCTCTGCCTCTGCCTCCTTGCTCCTAGCCCTGCCTCTAGCCTCGCTAGCCTCTGCCTCCTGTGAGCTGCCTAGCCTTGCCTCTGGCTCCTTTGCCTCCTAGCCTCTGCCTCTGTGCCCTAGCTCTGCTCCTGTGCCGCATGCAGCGCCTCTGCCTCCTGTGCTCTGCCTCTGCCTCCTGTGCTCCAGCCTCTGCCTCCTGTGCCTCCAGCCTTGCCTCCTGTGCTCTAGCTCTGCCTCCTGTTGCCTCTGCCCTTAGCCTCTAGCCTCTGCCTCCTAGCCTAAGCTTGCCTCTTGCTCTGCCTCTAGCCTCTGCCTGCCTGTGCCTCTCTGCTCTGCCTCCTGTGCCTCTCAGCCTCTGCCTCCTGTGCCTCTTAGCCTCTGCCTCCTGTGCCTCCTAGCCTCTGCCTCTTAGCCTCTGCCTCTGCCTCCTGTGCCTCCTAGCCTCTGCCTCTGCCTCCTGTGCCTCCTTGCCTCCTCTTAGCCTCTGCCTCTGCCTCCTGTGCCTCCTGTGCCTCCTTAGCCTCTGCCTCTGCCTCCTGTGCCTCCTGTGCCTCTCTAGCCTCTGCCTCCTGTGCCTCTTAGCCTCTGCCTCTGCCTCCTGTGCCTCTTAGCCTCTGCCTCTGCCTCCTGTGCCTCACCACGTAGTGTTTTTATTTCCCTGTATGCAGGTAGTATTTGTGATGGCTGCATGTAAGTAAGTATACGAACTTTCATCTAATGTAACAAACCAATTTAATTATACAGTAAACCCTCGATAAACCGAACCTCGTTAAGCTGAATTTCGTAGAAACCGAATGCAGTGTTGCCTTGGTACAAATTCTCTGCTATACCAAACTCTAGTGCGGCATATTGGGCAATTGGTGAGCCCACCTAACAAGTTGGTGGGCCCGGGCGTCTCAGTTTACACTGGGCCCTCATTGTGTGGGGACTCCTCCCTCCTGTGCTCTCTCATCTCACATGTTACAGTGTACTGTACAGACACTTAACTTTGTTTGAACACTTATGACCGAACGACGCCCCAGAGTTTGGTTTATGAGGCGGACAACCGATCATCCTATAAACCAAACTATCGGATATTGCGATGGACCCGTCCCCCCAGTTGGTCAATTTATCGAGGGTTTACTGTACATGGAAATAGTCGCAAATAGCGAACTTTCACTTCACATAACTTGCAAAGTTTATTATATGCGAAAAGTTTGGATCCCTCGGATACAACAAACTTTTGGATATATGTAACGTGAGCCCCTTCCCCCCATTGGTTGGTTATAGTGAGGGTTTACTGTATTGCACAAAAACACCACTCACTACCAGGAACACCTAAACCCAACCTAACCTGGACATGGGTTACTAACCTAACATCACTTTTTTAGCTATTGGTATTTAGTCCCTTTAATGCAAAAACACAGGTACAAGCTGATTATTTATCATAATACACCGAATGGTTGACTTACGACCGTGATCGGGACCGACCGACCGGTCGTAAGCTGATCTGGTCGTAAGCTGATCTGGTCGTAAGCTGATCTGGTCGTAAGCTCTGGTCGTAAGCTGATCTGGTCGTAAGTTGGCCCGTTATAAAAATATATATATATATTTTCTTTTTCTTTTTTACATTTGTGCCTATAGCGCCTGTAGACAGTGACTACTAAGACCCGGATGGCAGGCCCTGGAGGTTCACTTGTGGGGCGTGATGGTTGGCCCTCGCCCGTGGTGGCGCAGGTAGAATGATAAAGTAATATGTGTAATGATATTATAATCATCTTTAAGTCATATTTTATCAACATTTTTGTTGTTCATTATTGTTATAACCATCGTATCACCGAGTTCATCCCCGATGAGAACCAAAACCTTTCTGCACCGTGGAGTGGCCTAAGAACACCCACATGCCCTGCTCATTAACTTTACCTTCAATTGTGAATGCATCAGAGGACACAGGGGGCGGCATGAGCCTCTATCACAGGCGTCACTGTAAAAATCCTGCCTGCGCCACCACGGGCGAGGACCAACCATCACAGCCCTCAAGTGAACCTTCAGGGCCTACCATATGGGGATAAAAAAAAAAAAAATCACAATTATCAGCCATTACCGCCGGTCGTAAAGTCGAACTGTGGTAAGTTGTGAAGGTCATAATTAGGCGAATAATTGCATAGGAGTTAATATTACTATAGTAATATATACACATTAAATAATAACTTAGCAAATATTGTGTTTGCTTTCCTATGAGTGAACTTGGTGGCTACTAGTGTTCTGTGACTGGCTGTTACTTGTCTAAGTTGTAGATTGAAAAGGAAAGAACAGAGGACCTACAAAGTTATTGGCAATTATTAGTTTATTTACTACAGCTTTCATAATATCCTGCCCAGCCAAGGCATGTCTTGGCTGCCTTGTCCACGCCATGGCTGTCTTGGGTCTACACTTGTTCCCGGGTGGCCAGGTCTGCTGGGATGTTGTGGTGTTCTCGGTAGCAGAGCGCGGAGACACATGCCTCCTTCCCCATTGTCCCCCAAGCAAAATATCTCCCTGGTTCAGGGCTGCCAACCCAGGCGCAGAGTGGTAGTAGCCCAGGATTAACCTAGGCCCATGTTAGCTCTCGGGGTTTGGGTTCAAAAACGGGTTTTCGGGATTGGAACTACAGTCAAACCTCGGGTTTCCAACGTCTCCCTTTTCGAATGAATCCGTTCATGAACAGAATTTCACTCATAATTGCACCGGTGGCCGTACGACAACTCGGTTGCCAAACAAGCTTTTTTTTTTTTTACATGACAAAGGACTGGCCAAGGGCACAACAAAAAGAGGTAACACAAAGCCCGCTTAGTTGCCAGTCCCTATAAAGAAGACAGTAAGTTAATAAAATAAGTTAATGAATTTTTTTTTATAATAAATTTTTTTATAATATAATATAACATTGCATGGCCAGGCTTTGTAGTGCATGAACTACAGCTACAAGGTAAACAAAAACAAGGTCTTTATTTTGAGTCAGGAACGGAGGAATCCATTTTATATTGTTTCTTATGGAAAAATGTGTCGGTTTTAGAACAACTTTTGGGAAGTAATTATGTTCGAAAACCGCGGGCATGTCTGTCTTTGTGTCTAATATAAAAACTCCACGTTAGACTCCCTAGTCCATGTTTACAAAATTTGATACTAGTTTCTCTCACCAGTGTGGGTGACCATGTGTCTGTTAAGATGGCGCTTCACGGTAAATGTTTTCCCACACTCCTGACACTCAAAGTTTCTCTCACCAGTGTGGGTGACCATGTGTGCCTTAAGACTGCTCTTCTGGGTAAATGTTTTCCCACACTCCAGACACTCAAAGTTTCTCTCACCAGTGTGGGTGACCATGTGTCTGTTAAGATGGCGCTTCACGGTAAATGTTTTCCCACACTCCTGACACTCAAAGTTTCTCTCACCAGTGTGGATGAACATGTGAGCCTTAAGACTGCTCTTCTGGGTAAATGTTTTCCCACACTCCAGACACTCAAAGTTTCTCTCACCAGTGTGGGTGACCATGTGTCTGTTAAGACTGCTCTTCTCGGTAAATGTTTTCCCACACTCCTGACACTTAAAGTTTCTCTCACCAGTGTGGGTGACCATATGTGCGTTAAGATTGCTCTTCTTGGTAAATGTTTTCCCACACTCCTGACACTCAAAGTTTCTCTCACCAGTGTGGGTGACCATGTGTTTGTTAAGACTGCTCTTGAGGGCAAATGTTTTCCCACACGCATGACACATAAAGTTTCTCACACCAGTGTGGGTGACCATGTGTCTGTTAAGATTGCTCTTGTCGGTAAATGTTTTCCCACACTCCTGACACTCAAAGTTTCTCTCACCAGTGTGGGTAAACTTGTGTGTGCTAAGACTGCTCTTCTGGGTAAATGTTTTCCCACACTCCTGACACTCAAAGTTTCTCTCACCAGTGTGGGTGACCATGTGTCTGTTAAGACTGCTCTTGTCAGTAAATGTTTTCCCACACTCCTGACACTCAAAGTTTCTCTCACCAGTGTGGGTGACCATGTGTCTGTTAAAATTGCTCTTGTCGGTAAATGTTTTCCTACACTCCTGACACTCAAAGTTTCTCTCACCAGTGTGAATGAACATGTGTGCCTTAAGATTGCCCTTCATGGTAAATGTTTTCCCACACTCCTGACACTCAAAGTTTCTCTCACCAGTGTGGTTGAACATGTGTCTGTTAAGATTGCTCTTGTCGGTAAATGTTTTCCCACACTCCTGACACTCAAAGTTTCTCTCACCAGTGTGGGTGACCATGTGTCTGTTAAGACTGCTCTTCTCGGTAAATGTTTTCCTACACTCCTGACATTGAAAGTCTCTCACACCAGTGTGGGTGAGGATATGTCTGTTAAGACTGCTCTTCTCGGTAAATGTTTTCCTACACTCCTGACATTGCAAGTCTCTCACACCAGTGTGGGTGAGCATGTGTCTCCTAATAGCAGCCTTAAGAGTAAACACTCTGCCACAGTGGTCACACCTCAGCCCTGTCTTGCGTATATGGGTGAGGATGTGTGTGTTAATGCCAGCCTTGCTGGAGCGCACTTTCCCACACTCGTCACAAGTGTAGGTTCTCACGTCCTCCATTGCAGCACTACTTCTGCCAGCACACCTGTGGTGGGAGGCGTCAGCTGGTCCTGCAGGAACCCTGGTGGAGGCCGGCCAGGCTGCCCCAGGGATGAACCAAGCCTTCCCTAATACAAGGGAGGCCGGGAGAAGTCCTGGCGTGGGCGCCGACCTGGACTCTTCAGCTCAGCACCTGTAACATTGGTGGGCGTTAGCACACAAGCAGGCAAGTGCTTCCTTTAAGGGTGCTTCCTGCTTCACCCTTCAGCTAACACCTAGCCAGTGTTTGCAGCCAAGGAGTAAGGCCAGCACAGGAGCCTCACGCCACCACTCTACATGGTGGAGGAGCGGAGTGGTGAGTGGCTAGTGACCTTCAATGCAGGCAAGTTTTTTTTTTTTTTTTTTACATCACAAAGGACTGGCCAAGGGCCACAAAATAGGTAACACAAAGCCACTTAGTTGCCAGTCCTATAAAGAAGACAGTAAGAGAAAAAAAATAAAAAAAGAAGGGGGCCAATTTAGTTTGGGAGGTGTCTTGTTACTCTTCTCTTGAAAAGATTTAAGTCGTAGGAAGTGAAAATAAAAACAGGAAGAGAGTTCCAGAGTTTACAGTGAAGGGATAAGAGTAAAGCTACTGATTAACTCTTGCTTAGGAAGATGGACAGAATAGGGATGAGAATGAGTAGAAATCTTGTGCAGCGGGCCGCGGGAGGTGGGGGAGGCATGCAATTAGCAAGTTCAGAAGAGCAGTGAGCATGAAAATAATGGTAGAAGATAGCAAGAGAAGCAACATTGCGGCGGTGATTTAAAGATTGAAGACAGTCAGTCAGAGGAGGGGAGTTGATGAGACTAAAAGCTTTTGACTCAACCCTGCTAAGGAGATCTGTACGAGTGGATCCCCACCAAACATGTGAGACATACTCCATACATGGGCGATTAAGGCCCCTGTACAGAGCAAGCAACTGCGAGGGAGAAAAAAAAGGACGCAGATGCCACAGGACACCTAACTTCTTAGAAGCTGTTTTAACGAGAGATGAGATGTGAGATTTCCAGTTCAGATTTTTAGTAAAGGAAAGTCCTAGAATGAGAAACACTGATTTACATTAAATTATATTTGCCATCTTGTGGTCCAGGCGTAGATCTTGTTCAGGTCATGTTGTAGTGTTTCAGTCTTGATCACTTTTTATTTCTTTAATAGTTTTGCATCATCCGCAAACAAACTAATATTACTCTTTTATTTCATCAGTCATGTCATTGAGGGTACTCCGTGGTGCAGGGGAAGCACGCTCGATTCACAACCGAGAAGTCCCGGGTTCGATCCCCGGGCGGAGCGGAAACAGTTGGGCTGTTTCCTTAATACCCGAGCCCCTGTCCACCCAGCAGTTATTGGGTACCGGGTGTTAGCCGGGGGTTCGTGACCCCCTTCCCGGGGTGGTGGCTTCGGCCAACACTAATGCTGCAGCGGTAGATCACTATGGCTCTGAGGCATTATCCTCTAAACAAACAAACAAACAAACAAAATTGATATAAACGTGAACATTATTGGTGCCAGCACTGAGCCTTGTGCTACCCACTAAATAACTTTCTCCATTCAAATGTTTCATCCTTTACTACTGTTCTCGTCTCTTTTCCTCTAAGCGAACAAAAATTGAACTTGTCTGAAAATCTTGCAGCAGTCATAAACTAAATGTTACCAATGACCGCGCAGTCCTCGTCCATTTTTACCAGAAATAGTTTCGTCCACCAAAGTGAATTCGGTGTCAAACTGGAATAATAGAAAATTATATATACAAAACGTAAGTGGTAACGGCGGTGTGCTGTGGTTGCTGGAGGTACTGGAGGAGACAGGAGAAGAAATTGCCATATAACACTGTCACACAACCATCAGCTGACGCCCTCACTCGCACAGACCAAAACTAATGAAAATGTTTTAGTATCCCAGGTGAAGTAGACAAGAGAAGAGTTGAAAAACCTGTTAACGAAGAAGACAGAGTTTGAAGAAGACCTGTGAAGTGATACTAAGCGTCAAAGATCACAAGAAGACAAATCGAGAGACAGGAGATGTTAGTTTTTAACAAGATAATCCCTTCACCTGCCTTGTCATACATATAAGCACACTTAACATAGACATAAGACGTGTACAGAGCTAGATCACTCAATGCCTTGCTCTTACTAACTAATCACTACACTAATGCCTTCCTCCCTTCTCTACGGTACCTCCAATGCCTTCCTCTCTTCTCTCCTGTCTCCTCCAGTACCTCCAGCAACCACAGTACCACACACGTCCTGGTTAATCACTTACAAAGGAGTATTTTGTGGTAAATAAGTAAGGATTGGCGGGGGTGTGAGGTCAATCAATCAATCCATCATTGGGGGCATACGCCGGGGGGTGCGTCGCCTCGCCCACCCTGCGACGTCACTCCCGGGGGTCGCCACGCGCGAGTTCCCATGCAGGCTCCTTTCCCATACCAAGCAGCTCTCGACAAGAAACATCAACTTGCCCCAGCCACGAGCCTTGTGGGCGCCCCCTTGGCCTCCTCCACGCCGGATTGTCTCTTACAGATACAACCCGATGGGAAGGATCGGTTTCAGGATAGCGTGCCACATGCCCATATAGCCGAAGTTGGCGCTGACGGACTATGCAGGTAATAGGCCTCGATTCAGTCTCACGGTGCAATCGCTGATTTGACACGTAATCATCCCAGCGATACCCCATGATTCTGCGAAGACACTTATTACCAAAGGCATTGATTCGTCTCTTCAAGTCACTATTTAGTGTCCATGTCTCACAACCATAGAGTAAGACAGGGATCACAAGCGACTTGAAGATCCGGATCTTTGTCCTCCTGCACAGGTACCGACAACGCCAAATACTCCCACTGAGCGAGTCCATAACACCGTGGGCTATGCCAATCCGCCGTAAGACTTCTTGACATGACCCGCCGTCATTATGGACTGCGCTACCAAGGTATGTAAAACTTTCCAAGATCTCAATGTCCTCGCCACACGCATAAACAGACTGTACTGCTTCATCTAGTAAGTCTCCAAACACCTGGACCTTGGTCTTGAGCCAGGAGACCTCAAGTCCCAAAGGCTTTGCCTCCTCGTGCAGCGCCTCGAGAGCCATCACCAGGACCTCCAGCGACTCAGCAAAGATTACTGCATCATCGGCAAAAACAAGATCAGTGATCTTGGTGTTGCCAACGGATGCTCCACAATCACTTTGATCTACAACCTTGTCCAATACCCAGTCCATACAAGCGTTGAAAAGTGATGGGGCAAGGACGCACCCTTGCCTCACTCCTGTATTCACAGGAAAGAAGCTGGATACACCTGCCCCACACTTCACAGCACTCTCAGTCCCAGAATACAGACCAGTTATCAAACCAAGTGGTCCGAAATGTGAGGTCAGGTGCTACGTATTTCGAGGTGTTACTTATCGTATGCAACACCGGTTCAAAGGCCTGGCCTATGAAAAAAAGGCCACCTGTAATATCAAGATCATTGATAGTATCATTGGAATCAACAGATTACGCGTGTGAGAGAACGTCGGACCAAAGGCTTCACCAACAGCATCCGCTGGGTGACTCCCAACTCAAGCTCCTCTCCTCTACGGTTGGCCGAAGCAACCACCCCGGGAGGCGGGTCACAAACCCTTGGCTAACACCCATTCACTGCTGGGTGGACAGGGGCTTGGGGGCATTTTCATATTTTTTGGGGAAAAAGTAAGTTATAAGCTGTAAAATACGGTAGGTAGGCCTACACCTCACACCGGACTAAATAAGCATTTTTACAGTACAGTAAAGCCTCTCGTATTGGGACTATTTGGGCCAAGGAGTGGTCCGAGTAATAAAAGGATCCGAATAATGCCGGGCATAGACCACTTTATCTCTGGACTGTTTACGCGCCAGTGTTTTGCAATCTCCAGGCTGCATAGGGGCCCTACTGGTCCCATCTACATACACCGTCCTTGACTATCGAGAATGCATAAGTGTGGTTGGGGTGTGGTTAAGGTGTGGTGGTGGTGGTGGGGTGTGGTGGTGGTGGGGGTGTGGTGTGGTGGTGGGGTGAAGGTGTGGTGGTGGTGGTGGGGTGAAGGTGTGGTGTGGTGGTGGGGGTGTGGTGTGGTGGTGGGGGTGTGGTGTGGTGGTGGGGGTGTGGTGTGGTGTGGTGGTGGTGGTGGGGTGAAGGTGTGGTGGTGGGGGTGTGGTGGGGTGAAGGTGTGGTGGTGGGGTGAAGGTGTGGTGGTGGTGGTGGGGTGTGGTGGTGGGGGTGTGGTGTGGGGGTGGGGGTGGGGTGTGGTGGTGGGGGTGTGGTGTGGTGGTGGGGGTGTGGTGTGGTGGTGGGGGTGCGAGTGGCTGGGAGATGAGAGGAAATGATGTGGAATGGTTGTGGGTGGTTATAGTGTGGTGGGGGGATAGAGGATGGGGGTTATAGTGTGGTGGGGGTTATAGTGTGGTGTGGTTATAGTGTGGTGGGGGTTATAGTGTGGTGTGGTTATAGTGTGGTGGGGGAAGATATTGGGGTGTGGTTATAGTGTGGTGGGGGTTATAGTGTGGTGGGGGAGATATTGGGGTGTTCTAGTGTGGTGGGGGAAGATATTGGGGTGTGGTTATAGTGTGGTGGGGGAAGATATTGGGTGTGGTTATAGTGTGGTGGGGGAAGAATTGGGGTGTGGTTATAGTGTGGTGGGGAAGATATTGGGGTGTGGTTATAGTGTGGTGGGGGAGATATTGGGGTGTGGTTATAGTGTGGTGGGGGAAGATATTGGGGTGTGGTTATAGTGTGGTGGGGGAAGATATTGGGGTGTGGTTATAGTGTGGTGGGGGAAAGATATTGGGGTGTGGTTATAGTGTGGTGGGGGAGATATTGGGGTGTGGTTATAGTGTGGTGGGGGGGTAGAGGATGGGGGTTATAGTGTGGTGGGGGAGATATTGGGGTGTGGTTATAGTGTGGTGCGGGGTAGAGGATGGGGGTTATAGTGTGGTAGGGGGAGATATTGGGGTGTGGTTATAGAATGGTGGGGGAAAAGAGGGGTAGAATTTGGGAAGATAGAGGTAGGTGTGGTATGTTGTGATGGTGGGGGAACATTGGGGCGTGGTTATAGTGTGGTAGGGGGTAGAGGAAGGGGATGGACTATTGTGGAAGGATAGAGAGGTGTGGTTGTGGTTGTGGTAGTGGTGGGGGGGTAGAAGGCTGGTGTTAGGAGTGGTGTGGAAGTGAGAGTTGTAATGCGTTGTGGTGGAGTGTGGTTGTGCATGTGGTAGGGAGTGATAGTTAAGGTGGGTGGTGTTGTGAGTTGTTGTAATGGGTTATGAGTGGGTTATACATTTTGAGTGGTTATGTGTTGTGAGTGGGTTATGAGTAGTTTGATGTGTTGTGAGTGGGTTATGATGTGTTGTGAGTGGGTTATGATGTTGTTTGTGAGTGGGTTATGATGTGTTGTGTGTGGGTTATGATGTGTTGTGAGTGGGTTATGAGTGTTGTGTGTGGGTTATGATGTGTTGTGAGTGGGTTATGATGTGTTGTGAGTGGGTTATGATGTGTTGTGAGTGGGTTATGATGTGTTGTGAGTGGGTTATGATGTGTTGTGAGTGGGTTATGATGTGTTGTGAGTGGGTTATGATGTGTTGTGAGTGGGTTATGATGTGTTGTGAGTGGGTTATGATGTGTTGTGTGTGTGGGTTATGATGTGTTGTGAGTGGGTTATGATGTGTTGTGAGTGGGTTATGATGTGTTGTGAGTGGGCTATGATGTGTTTGTGAGTGGGTTATGATGTGTTGTGTGTGGGTTATGATGTGTTGTGAGTGGGTTATGATGTGTTGTGAGTGGGTTATGATGTGTTGTGTGTGGGTTATGATGTGTTGTGAGTGGGTTATGGTGTGTTGTGAGTGGGTTATGATGTGTTGTGTGTGGGTTATGATGTGTTGTGAGTGGGTTATGATGTGTTGTGAGTGTGTTATGATGTGTTGTGAGTGGGTTATGATGTGTTGTGAGTGGGTTATGATGTGTTGTGAGTGGGTTATGATTTGTTGTGAGTGGGTTATGATGTGTTGTGAGTGGGTTATGATGTGTTGTGAGTGGGTTATGATGTGTGTGAGTGGGTTATGATGTGTGTGGTTTGAGTGGGTTATGATGTGTTGTGAGTGGGTTATGATGTGTTGTGAGTGGGTTATGATGTGTTGTGAGTGGGTTATGATTTGTTGTGAGTGGGTTATGATGTGTTGTGAGTGGGTTATGATGTGTTGTGAGTGGGTTATGATGTGTTGTGAGTGGGTTATGATTTGTTGTGAGTGGGTTATGATGTGTTGTGAGTGGGTTGTGAGGTGTTGTAAGGGGTTATGAGTGGGTTATACATTTTATGAGTAGTTATGATTTGTTGTGAGTGGGTTATGATGTGTTGTGTGTGGGTTATGAGTAGTTATGATGTGTTGTGAGTGGGTTATGATGTGTTGTGTGTGGGTTATGAGTAGTTATGATGTGTTGTGAGTGGGTTATGATGTGTTGTGAGTAGTTATGATTTGTTGTGAGTGGGTTATGATGTGTTGTGTGTGGGTTATGAGTAGTTATGATGTGTTGTGAGTGGGTTATGATGTGTTGTGAGTGGGTTATGATGTGTTGTGAGTGGGTTATGATGTGTTGTGAGTGGGTTATGATGTGTTGTGAGTGGGTTATGATGTGTTGTGAGTGGGTTATGATGTGTTGTGAGTGGGTTATGAGTAGTTATTATTTGTTGTAAGTGGGTTATGATGTGTTGTGAGTGGGTTATGATGTGTTGTGAGTGGGTTATGATGTGTTGTGAGTGGGTTATGAGTAGTTATTATTTGTTGTAAGTGGGTTATGAGGTATTGTGAGTGGGTTAAGAGGTGTTATGAGTTATTAATGAGTAGGTTATTAGATGTTGTGACTTGTGAGTGGGTTGTGAGGTGAGTGAAATCAGAGATGCATCATAAACTTCACCTCATGGTTTTAATCACCTCACACACACACACACACGTAACATTCACCACAACTGTTATATAACCTAAAATTACGTGCCCAGTTTCGCACGAAATTCAACCTTGGCCACTAACCCCCCTCCTCCACCTCACCGTAACCTCATTTCACACCCTTTCAACCCCCTACAGTGGCCCTACACTCATCTCCACTAACCTCAACATCTCCATAACAGCCTCTTCTTTACTTCCTATATACTCCTATATACTCCACTCATCTCCTATAGTTTATTCTTCCACTCCTATGTAAACTACGTCACTATCGGCGACTTTCTATTAGGAACTGAAAACCTACAAAAATTCGCTTCGATATCCTTCCTGGTTACCGAGTGAACAGTGAAGTTGAAAACAGGCGCTACGACTTAAGGGCCCTTGTGCAACAGGCCGATATTCCGTGCGCAGTCCAGATTTACAGTGGTCTATGTGCAGGGATAAAATAATAATAATAAAAAAAATAAAAAAATAAAAAATCTAGGTGAATATAGAAAATTTCTAAGTCATGCAAATATCAATAAACATCAGATAAATCAGGTAAATAAATAAATCTAAAGTAAAAATACACAGTACAGTAGTGTACAGGAGTAGTGTACAGCACTATCAGTCCTACGTCTGGCAGCGGCAGCCGGCAGCAGCATCATGATGGCGGAGATTTCCTCCTCCTTCTTGGTGTTACCAAGTTAACTTCCCAACGAGGGAGGTTTGCTGGATACATAGGTAAGGGCAGGTAGTATCTAGGCGGTGGGAGAGCGGGTGGTAGCTGGATATACGACCTCCGTTGCTGGATCTGGGTCCAAGGCTCAATGGCCTCAGATCACTCGCCAATACAACATTTGGACACAACAAAGAAACCACGATTACAGTATACAAAGTATAGGCTTAGTGATGGATCATAAATGTTCTGCCTGGCTGCCTCCTGGGCCTCTAGCCTCACTCACTCACATCATCACACCACTTAGTGATGGATCATAAATGCTCTGCCTGGCTGCCTCCTGGGCCTCTAGCCTCACTCACTCACATCATCACACCACTTAGTGATGGATCATAAATGTTCTGCCTGGCTGCCTCCTGGGCCTCTAGCCTCACTCACTCACACCATCACACCACTTAGTGATGGATCATAAATGTTCTGCCTGGCTGCCTCCTGGGGCTCTAGCCTCACTCACTCACATCATCACACCACTTAGTGATGGATCATAAATGTTCTGCCTGGCTGCCTCCTGGGCCTCTAGCCTCACTCACTCACATCATCACACCACTTAGTGATGGATCATAAATGTTCTGCCTGGCTGCCTCCTGGGCCTCTAGCCTCACTCACTCACATCATCACACCACTTAGTGATGGATCATAAATGTTCTGCCTGGCTGCCTCCTGGGCCTCTAGCCTCACTCACTCACATCATCACACCACTTAGTGATGGATCATAAATGCTCTGCCTGGCTGCCTCCTGGGCCTCTAGCCTCACTCACTCACATCACACCACTTAGTGATGGATCATAAATGCTCTGCCTGGCTGCCTCCTGGGCCTCTAGCCTCACTCACTCACATCATCACACCACTTAGTGATGGATCATAAATGCTCTGCCTGGCTGCCTCCTGGGCCTCTAGCCTCACTCACTCACATCATCACACCACTTAGTGATGGATCATAAATGCTCTGCCTGGCTGCTCCTGGGCCTCTAGCCTCACTCACTCACATCATCACACCACTTAGTGATGGATCATAAATGCTCTGCCTGGCTGCCTCCTGGGCCTCTAGCCTCACTCACTCACATCATCACACCACTTAGTGATGGATCATAAATGTTCTGCCTGGCTGCCTCCTGGGCCTCTAGCCTCACTCACTCACATCATCACACCACTTAGTGATGGATCATAAATGTTCTGCCTGGCTGCCTCCTGGGCCTCTAGCCTCACTCACTCACATCATCACACCACTTAGTGATGGATCATAAATGTTCTGCCTGGCTGCCTCCTGGGCCTCTAGCCTCACTCACTCACATCATCACACCACTTAGTGATGGATCATAAATGTTCTGCCTGGCTGCCTCCTGGGCCTCTAGCCTCACTCACTCACATCATCACACCACTTAGTGATGGATCATAAATGTTCTGCCTGGCTGCCTCCTGGGCCTCTAGCCTCACTCACTCACATCATCACACCACTTAGTGATGGATCATAAATGCTCTGCCTGGCTGCCTCCTGGGCCTCTAGCCTCACTCACTCACATCATCACACCACTTAGTGATGGATCATAAATGCTCTGCCTGGCTGCCTCCTGGGCCTCTAGCCTCACTCACTCACATCATCACACCACTTAGTGATGGATCATAAATGCTCTGCCTGGCTGCCTCCTGGGCCTCTAGCCTCACTCACTCACATCATCACACCACTTAGTGATGGATCATAAATGCTCTGCCTGGCTGCCTCCTGGGCCTCTAGCCTCACTCACTCACATCATCACACCACTTAGTGATGGATCATAAATGTTCTGCCTGGCTGCCTCCTGGGCCTCTAGCCTCACTCACTCACATCATCACACCACTTAGTGATGGATCATAAATGCTCTGCCTGGCTGCCTCCTGGGCCTCTAGCCTCACTCACTCACATCATCACACCACTTAGTGATGGATCATAAATGTTCTGCCTGGCTGCCTCCTGGGCCTCTAGCCTCACTCACTCACATCATCACACCACTTAGTGATGGATCATAAATGCTCTGCCTGGCTGCCTCCTGGGCCTCTAGCCTCACATCATCACACCATATCTACCCCTAAAAAAAATTTTAAAATAAATTAATAATAATAATGTTGCAGTGCAAATACGAGGGTTTACTTTATTTTCAACAGCAGAGTTTGGCGCTAGGCCTTGGGAAGAAAGCAAGCGAGAAAACTCTGGAGGGAAGTGTATTGTCTTTGTATTGGTGTTAATGTTTCATGTCTAATGTCTGCTTTTAAACAGTTAAAGTACAAACATGGAGGTCAAAAGGGTGAACTCAGGCATCCTCAAAGACTAATGGATAATTTTTCAATTGAAAGTACTATTCGCGTTTGGGGAAATTAACTTTTGGCGATGGTTTGGCAAGACTCATTAAATCGCCAAACGTGGGACCACTGTGTACAAAAAGTTTGGATCCCTCGTCCATAGCGTCAGCCCCTTCCCCCCCATTGGTCCGTTATAGTGAGGGTTTACTGTATTCCAGAAAAACACCACTCACTACCAGGAACACCTAAACCCAACTAAGGTCCCACAACACAAAAACTTCAGCTTAATACAATAGATGAACATTGGTAAGGTCAGGGCACCAACCCTGCACATGGGTGACTAACCTAACCAAACTTTTTCAGCTATTGCTGGTATTTAGTCCCTTTAATGCAAAAACACGGGTACAAGCTGATTAACTATCATAATATATGTTAGTTAATATTACTATGGTAATATATACACATTAAATAATAACTTAGCAAATATTGTGTTTGCTTTCCTATGAGTGAACTTGGTGGCTACTAGTGTTCTGTGACTGGCTGTTACTTGTCTAAGTTGTAGATTGAAAAGGAAAGAACAGAGGACCTACAAAGTTATTGGCAATGGTTAGTTTATTTACTACAGCTTTCATAATATCCTGCCCAGCAAGGCATGTCTTGGCTGCCTTGTCCACGCCATGGCTGTCTTGGGTCTACACTTGTTCCCGGGTGGCCAGGTCTGCTGGGATGTTGTGGTGTTCTCGGTAGCAGAGCGCGGAGACACATGCCTCCTTCCCCATTGTCCCCCAAGCAAAATATCTCCCTGGTTCAGGGCTGCCAACCCAGGCGCAGAGTGGTAGTAGCCCAGGATTAACCTAGGCCCATGTTAACTCTCGGTGTTTGGGTTCAAAAATGCATTCTCGGGATTGGAACTACTTGAGTCTAATATGGAAACTAAACGTTAGACTCTCCCTAGTCCATGTTTAAAAAATTGGCCGATAGTTTCTCTCACCAGTGTGGGTGACCATGTGTCTGTTAAGACTGCTCTTCACGGTAAATGTTTTCCCACACTCCTGACACTCAAAGTTTCTCTCACCAAGGTGGGTGACCATATGTCTGTCAAGACTGTTCTTCTTGGTAAACGTTTTCCCACACTCCTGACACTCAAAGTTTCTCTCACCAGTGTGGGTGACCATATGTGTGTTAAGATTGCACTTCTGGGTAAATGTTTTCCTACACTCCAGACACTCAAAGTTTCTCTCACCAGTGTGGGTGACCATGTGTTTGTTAAGACTGCTCTTCTCGGTAAATGTTTTCCCACACTCCTGACACTCAAAGTTTCTCTCACCAGTGTGGGTGACCATGTGTCTGTTAAGAATGCACTTGCTGGTAAATGTTTTCCCACACTCATGACACATAAACTTTCTCTCACCAGTGTGGGTGACCATATGTGCGTTAAGATTGCACTTCATATTAAATGTTTTCCCACACTCCAGACACTCAAAGTTTCTCTCACCAGTGTGGGTGACCATGTGTGTGTTAAGACTGCTCTTCACGGTAAATGTTTTCCCACACTCCTGACACTTAAAGTTTCTCTCACCAGTGTGGGTGAGGATATGTCTGTTAAGAGTGCTCTTGCTGGTAAATGTTTTCCTACACTCCTGACATTGCAAGTCTCTCACACCAGTGTGGGTGAGCATGTGCCACCTAAGAGCAGCCTTAAGAGTAAACACTCTGCCACAGTGGTCACACCTCAGCCCTGGCTTGCGTATATGGGTGAGGATGTGTGTATTAATGCCAGCCTTGCTGGAGCGCACTTTCCCACACTCGTCACAAGTGTAGGTCCTCACGCCCTCCATTGCAGCACTACTTCTGCCAGCACACCTGTGGTGGGAGGCGTCAGCTGGTCCTGCAGGAACCCTGGTGGAGGCCGGCCAGGCTGCCCCAGGGATGAACCAAGCCTTCCCTAATACAAGGGAGGCCGGGAGAAGTCCTGGCGTGGGCACCGACCTGGACTCTTCAGCTCAGCACCTGTAACATTGGTGGGCGTTAGCACACAAGCAGGCAAGTGCTTCCTTTAAGGGTGCTTCCTGCTTCACCCTTCAGCTAACACCTAGCCAGTGTTTGCAGCCAAGGAGTAAGGCCAGCACAGGAGCCTCACGCCACCACTCTACATGGTGGAGGAGCGGAGTGGTGAGTGGCTAGTGACCTTCAATGCAGGCGTTTTTTTTTTTTAACATCACAAAGGACTGGCCAAGGGCACAACAAAAATGGGTAACACAAAGCCCACTTAGTTGCCAGTCCCTATAAAGAAGACAGTAAGAGAATAAAAAAGAAAAAAAAGAAGGGTGGGCCAATTTAGTTCGGGAGGTGTCTTGTTACTCTTCTCTTGAAAAGATTTAAGTCGTAGGAAAGTGGAAAAATAAAAACAGGAAGAGAGTTCCAGAGTTTACCAGTGAAAGGGATGAAAGAGTAAAGCTACTGATTAACTCTTGCATTAGGAAGATGGACAGAATAGGGATGAGAATGAGTAGAAAGTCTTGTGCAGCGAGGCCGTGGGAGGGGGGGAGGCATGCAGTTAGCAAGTTCAGAAGAGCAGTGAGCATAAAAATAACGGTGGTAGATAGCAAGAGAAGCAACATTGCGGCGGTGATTTAAAGATTGAAGACAGTCAGTCAGAGGAGGGGAGTTGATGAGACGAAAAGCTTTTGACGCAACCCTGTTTAGTTGAGCTATATGAGTGGATCCTCTCCAAACATGTGAGACATACTCCATACAGGGGCTGATAAGGCCCCTGTACAGAGCAAGCAACTGCAAGGGAGAAAAAAAAGGACGCAGACGCCACAGGACACCTAACTTCTTAGAAGCTGTTTTAGCAAGAGATGAGATGTGAGATTTCCAGTTCAGATTTTTAGTAAAGGATAGTCCTAGAATGTTCATTGTAGAAGAAGGAGACAGTTGAGTGTCATTGAAGAAGAGGGGATAGTTATCTGGCAGGTTTTGTCGAGTAGATAGGTAAAGAAATTGGGTTTTTGAGGCATTGAACAAAACAAGGTTTGCTTTGCCCCAATCAGAAATTATAGAAAGATCAGAAGTTAGGCGCTCGGTGGCATCTCTCCGTGAATCACTTGGTTCCTGTTGAGTTGGACGTCTAATAAAAGACATTGAAAAATGCAGGGTAGAATCATCAGCGTAGGAGTGGATAGGGCTTTGGGTTAGACTTAGAAGATTATTAATGAATAATAGAAAGAAAGTGGGTGATAGGACAGAACCCTGGGGAACACCACTATTGATAGATTTGGGAGAAGAACAATGTCCGTCTACAGTAGCTGCAATAGAACGGTTTGAAAGGAAACTGAAGATGAAGGATAGAAACCGAATGAGTGTAGTTTGGAAATGAAAGATTTGTGCCAGACTATCAAAAGCTTTTAATATGTCAAGGGCAACAGCAAAAGTTTCACCAAAACCCCTAAAGGAGGATGACCAAGATTCAGTTAGGAAAGCTAGAAGATCGCCAGTAGATCGCCCTTTACGGAAACCGTACTGACGATCAGATAGAAGATTGTGAGCAGATAGATGCTTAAGAATCTTCTTATTAAGTATAGATTCAAAAGCTTTAGAAAGGCAGGAATTGTCAAAGCTATAGGACAGTAGTTTGAAGGATTAGAACGGTCACCCTTCTTAGGAACAGGTTGGATGTGAGCAAACTTCCAGCAAGAAGGAAAGGTGGAAGTAGATAGACAAAGAGGGAAAAGTTTGACCAGGCACGGTGTAACCAGGTAGCACCAGGTAGGCTGCAAGCACAGAAGCACAGTTTTTGAGAACAATAGGAGGGACTCCGTCAGGACCGTAAGCCTTCCGAGGATCTAGGCCAGATAGGGCAAAGAAAACATCATTACGAAGGATCTTAATAACAGGCATAATATAGTCAGAGGGTGGAGGAGAAGGAGGAACAAACCCTTCATCATCCAGAGTGGAATTTTCAGCAAAGGTTTGAGTGAAGAGTTCAGCTTTAGAAATAAACAAGTGCTTGTGGGCCTTGGGACCCGTATTGATGTTTGTAGTAGTAGTATATATTAGACATGTGATTGCAAACTCCAATCGTGTTGTTGCTGTCGTTGGTCACTGGTCAAAGTGCCTCGGGGTAGACCACGTTCCGTGTGATTCCATCCCTTTGTGTTCCGTGTGATTCCAACACACACACTCACACAAACGTCCATGAGTCTACTGAGTTTGTGGAATGTGGCAAGACGTTACCGCAGAATCTTTCCTGTAATCTAATACTTCTAAAGTGTTTTTAGCCCAAAACCCCCCTTCAAAATGATTCAATCAACATGGGACCAAGCCGCTTACCACCTAAGATTAATTTGCAATTTTTTAAGCCTACTCTCATCAAAATTGAATTTAGTTTCGGCTACCCAAAACAGACAAGACGGACAGACACACGGCTACTCCTATAGTATATCAGATGGGACAGCTGTGGAGCCATCTGGGTGAAGCATAGGAGGGAAAGATGAAGAAGAAAAATTGTTAGAGATGTTATTAGCTAGGTGCCAGAAGTCACGAGAGGAATTTTATTCAGAAAGATTGACATTTTCTATGAATGAAGGAGTTTTTGGTGAGTTGAAGTAAAGATTTGGCATGATTGTAGTGTAGCTAAGCCTTGGTTTGATGACTGGTCTGTATTCTGGGACTGAGAGTGCTGTGAAGTGTGGGGGAGGTGTATCCAGCTTCTTTCCTGTGAATACAGGAGTGAGGCAAGGGTGCGTCCTTGCCCCATCACTTTTCAACGCTTGTATGGACTGGGTATTGGACAAGGTTGTAGATCAAAGTGATTGTGGAGCATCCGTCGGCAACACCAAGATCACTGATCTTGTTTTTGCCGATGATGCAGTAATCTTTGCTGAGTCGCTGGAGGTCCTGGTGATGGCTCTCGAGGCGCTGCACGAGGAGGCAAAGCCTTTGGGACTTGAGGTCTCCTGGCTCAAGACCAAGGTCCAGGTGTTTGGAGACTTACTAGATGAAGCAGTACGGTCTGCTTATGCGTGTGGCGAGGACCTTGAGATCTTGGAAAGTTTTACATACCTTGGTAGCGCAGTCCATAATGACGGCGGGTCACGTCAAGAAGCCTTACGGCGGATTGGCATAGCCCACGGTGTTATGGACTCGCTCAGCGGGAGTATTTGGCGTTGTCGGTACCTGTGCAGGAGGACAAAGATCCGGATCTTCAAGTCGCTTGTGATCCCTGTCTTACTCTATGGTTGTGAGACATGGACACTAAATAGTGACTTGAAGAGACGAATCAATGCCTTGGGTAATAAGTGTCTTCGCAGAATCATGGGGTATCGCTGGGATGATTACGTGTCAAATCAGCGATTGCACCGTGAGACTGAATCGAGGCCTATTACCTGCATAGTCCGTCAGCGCCAACTTCGGCTATATGGGCATGTGGCATGCTACCCTGAAACCAATCCTTCCCATCGGGTTGTATCTGTAAGAGACAATCCGGCATGGAGGAGGCCAAGGGGGCGCCCACAAGGCTCGTGGCTGGGGCAAGTTGATGTTTCTTGTCGAGAGCTGCTTGGTATGGGAAAGGAGCCTGCATGGGAACTCGCGCGTGGTGAGCCCCGGGAGTGGCGTCGTAGGGTGGGCGAGGCGACGCGCCCCCCGGCGTATGCCCCCAAGGATGGATTGATTGATAAGCCTTGCACATCAGGCACAGCATCCCCCAAAAATATTGTCTGACAGTCCCGGCTCTCTCTCTCTCTCTCTCTCTCTCTCTCCCCTCTCTCCTCTCTCCTCTCTCTCTCTCTATATATATATATATATATATATATATATATATATATATATATATATATATATATATATGAGGGCCTCCGCATCGAAAAGGGGTCAAGCGACACCACGGCTGTTTTGCTGATTTCACCATAGAGCACTATTTACGCCCTTCCTCTACCAGTTGGAAGTGGAAAAGACCCCCTTACCACACTGGCAATAGGGTTGAAAGTCGTATTCAGTACAACATTGCTGTATCCGAAAGGGCGTCAGGTGCCTTGGCTCAGGCATTTGTCCACATCGAAAGGGTATCATCTCCCGTTCAGTGAGTGAGGCTGGTTGTGGGAGGGCTAGTGGTGGTGGGGTTTAAGCGGGGTAGGGAGTTCAGCCAATCAGCGCGCGCTAGGCGCGTGACGTTCTGTGCTTGGTGCGTGACGTGGTGCGCTGTGAGTGGCCTGGAGCCGCTCGCCATCTTTGTATCCCTTTAGTTGTGTTTACAGAAAGGACGCGTCATAAGGATCTTGTAACTTTTTGCCTTATACTCATCATAATTCGTGGATTACCTGCATAATAGTGATACAGGTTGAAGTTCCCAAACTCGGCAACCTTGGGACCAGCGCCGAGCCGAGTAATGGAATTTTCCGACTTTTAGAACGTAGATATATTAAGGGGAAAAAAAGCATTCAAAAGGTCAATTTTCTCAGAAATAGTTAACACATTGTTCTTCCTTTTCTTTTCACTTCCACCAGTAGGTGTTCCTGGACGTTTGGGAGCCATAATACCAATAACAGACCTGTAGAAGTACACAAAATAACAGTGTACACAACTCTACAGTCACAACACCACTGAACAATAACAACAAACAAATCGGCGGGAGAAACCAAGCGGCCTAGTGTGGTGGCACCCAGCGGCCGACCCGGCAACTACGCGCCGGGTTTTGGAAAATCCGGAACCATAGCCGAGTTTTGGGTGTTGCCGAGTCTTGGGATGCAGAGTTTGGGAACTTCAACCTGTACTACGATGGCATCTAAGGATGGTGATCATGATAAGGGTGTTGCTGGTTCTTCTGGATCACAGAAAAGTGTGAAAAAGCGGCTCTTTTATGGTGGTGTTAGAGCCGATGCGTGCAGTGATGAAGATCAGGTTGATGATCCATGTTTTTTGCCTGAAGAAAAAAGTGTTTCTGATGATAAGTGATGATTCTGATTCCTCGGGAAGTGATGGTGATGGTGGTGATGATGCGGAAGGTGACGGTGAGGGTGCTGGTATTGCTGGTGGTGATGGTGGTGGTGATGGGGAAGGTGGCGGTGAGGGTGAGGGTATTGCTGGTGGTGATGGTGGTGGTGATGGGGAAGGTGGCGGTGAGGGTGCGGGTAGTGCTGGTGGTGGTGATGGTGGTGATGGGGAAGGTGACGGTGAGGGTGCGGGTAGTGCTGGTGGTGATGGTGGTGATGATGGGGAAGGTGACGGTGAGGGTGTGGGTAGTGCTGGTGGTGATGGTGGTGTGATGGGTGATGGGAAGGTGACGGTGAGGGTGTGGGTAGTGCGGTGGTGTGGTGATGATGGGAAGGTGACGGTGAGGGTGCGGTAGTGCTGGTGGTGTGGTGGTGATGGGGAAGGTGACGGTGAGGGTGTGGGTAGTGCTGGTGGTGATGGTGGTGATGATGGGGAAGGTGACGGTGAGGGTGTGGGTAGTGCTGGTGGTGGTGGTGGTGATGGGGAAGGTGACGGTGAGGGTGCTGGTAGTGCTGGTGGTGGTGTGATGGGGAAGGTGGACGGTGAGGGTGTGGTAGTGCTGGTGGTGATGGTGGTGATGATGGGGAAGGTGACGGTGAGGGTGCTGGTAGTGCTGGTGGTGTGGTGGTGTGATGGGAAGGTGACGGTGAGGGTGCTGGTAGTGCTGGTGTGAGGTGTGATGATGGGGAAGGTGACGGTGAGGGTGTGGGTAGTGCTGGTGGTGGGTGGTGATGATGGGGAAGGTGACGGTGAGGGTGTGGGTAGTGCTGGTGGTGATGGTGGTGATGATGGGGAAGGTGGCGGTGAGGGTGTGGGTAGTGCTGGTGGTGATGGTGGTGATGATGGGGAAGGTGACGGTGAGGGTGTGGGTAGTGCTGGTGGTGTGTGATGGGAATGACGTGAGGTGGGGTATGGTGAGTGATGGGGTGTGATGGGTGGCGTAGGGTGTGGTAGTGCTGGTGGTTGGTGGTGATTGGGGAAGGTGACGGTGAGGGTGTGGTAGTGCTGGTGGTGATGGTGGTGATGATGGGAAGGTGACGGTGAGGGTGTGGTAGTGCTGGTGGTGAGGTGGTGGTGATGGGGAAGGTGACGGTGAGGGTGCTGGTAGTGCTGGTGGTGTGGTGGTGATGGGGAAGGTGACGGTGAGGGTGCTGGTAGTGCTGTGGTGGTGGTGATGATGGGGAAGGTGACGGTGAGGGTGCTGGTAGTGCTGGTGGTGGTGGTGGTGATGGGGAAGGTGACGGTGAGGGTGCTGGTAGTGCTGGTGGTGGTGGTGATGATGGGGAAGGTGACGGTGAGGGTGCTGGTAGTGCTGGTGGTGGTGGTGGTGATGGGGAAGGTGACGGTGAGGGTGCTGGTAGTGCTGGTGGTGGTGGTGATGATGGGGAAGGTGACGGTGAGGGTGCTGGTAGTGCTGGTGGTGGTGGTGGTGATGGGGAAGGTGACGGTGAGGGTGCTGGTAGTGCTGGTGGTGGTGGTGATGATGGGGAAGGTGGCGGTGAGGGTGCTGGTAGTGCTGGTGGTGGTGGGGTGATGGGGAAGGTGACGGTGAGGGTGCTGGTAGTGCTGGTGGTGGTGGTGATGATGGGGAAGGTGGCGGTGAGGGTGCTGGTAGTGCTGGTGGTGGTGGTGTGATGGGGAAGGTGACGGTGAGGGTGCTGGTAGTGCTGGTGGTGGTGGTGGTGATGGGGAAGGTGACGGTGAGGGTGCTGGTAGTGCTGGTGGTGGTGGTGATGATGGGGAAGGTGACGGTGAGGGTGCTGGTAGTGCTGGTGGTGGTGGTGGTGATGGGGAAGGTGACGGTGAGGGTGCTGGTAGTGCTGGTGGTGGTGGTGATGATGGGGAAGGTGGACGGTGAGGGTGCTGGTAGTGCTGGTGGTGGTGGTGGTGATGGGGAAGGTGACGGTGAGGGTGCTGGTAGTGCTGGTGGTGGTGGTGATGATGGGGAAGGTGGCGGTGAGGGTGCTGGTAGTGCTGGTGGTGGAGGTATGGGAAGGGAGGTGAGGTGTGGTAGTGCTGTGTGGGTGATGATGGGGAAGGTGGCGTGGGGTGTAGTTGGGTGATGATGGGGAGGTGACGGTGGGGGCTGGTGGTGATGATGGGGAAGGTGACGGTGAGGGTGCTGGTAGTGCTGGTGGTGGTGATGGTGGTGATGGGGAAGGTGACGGTGAGGGTGCGGGTAGTGCTGGTGGTGATGGTGGTGGTGATGGGGAAGGTGACGGTGAGGGTGCGGGTAGTGCTGGTGGTGATGGGGAAGGTGACGGTGAGGGTGCTGGTAGTGCTGGTGGTGATGATGGGGAAGGTGACGGTGAGGGTGTTGGTAGTGCTGGTGGTGGTGGTGGTGATGGGGAAGGTGACGGTGAGGGTGCGGGTAGTGCTGGTGGTGATGGTGGTGGTGATGGGGAAGGTGACGGTGAGGGTGCGGGTAGTGCTGGTGGTGATGGGGAAGGTGGCGGTGAGGGTGTGGGTAGTGCTGGTGGTGATGGTGGTGATGATGGGGAAGGTGACGGTGAGGGTGCTGGTAGTGCTGGTGGTGATGATGGGGAAGGTGGCGGTGAGGGTGCTGGTAGTGCTGCTGGTGCTGGTGGTGATGGTGGTGGTGACGCAACAGGTCGTCATGGCAGGAGGAAGCGTGACACCGGTACGCACGTAGAAAAGAAAGGATGGGTTAGGGCGCGTAATGTGGAAAAGTGGGCCCAGGAGGTTGCTATGAAAAAACGTAACCTTGGCCGTGAATATGTGAGTTACGGCACGAATAAAGTGATGAAACCACGCAAGGTAGGCCCTCCCTGCAAAGATGGTTGCTTTGACAAGTTGGGGAGGCAGGTTATTGACCAGGTTTTTAGTGATTTCTGGGCAATTGGTAACTATAACCAGCAAAATGTGTATCTCCAGTCCATGATATACAACGTTGCTAAGAAAATGAAGCGTACCACAGCAGAGGTGAGCATAAGAACATAAGAAAATAAGGAAGCTACAAGAGGCCGCGAGACCTACACGAGGTAGTTCCTGTGACATCCTTAAGAGATCATAGCTAGTTGGCCTTCACGAGAGTAGCCGAGCCCTCCCACCGCCGGCCTGATAGACTGTCAGCAATTCTTTGGCAACAAAACAAGGCATACAACAGAAGTCACACCCCAGCACGGCTTATCAAATTCAGGTTGCTTGGTTCGCCTTCGCACCGCAACGCAACTCCAGAACGCCCGGAGTCGAATCAACGGAATTAAAACTATTGGTTCTGCCTCGCACTACGCAGAACGCCCGGAGTAGACAGAACGTAAAAAAAACCATTTCGTTCCGCCTCGCACCGCAGAACGCAACTCCAGAACGCCCGGATTCGAGACAGCAGTAGGACCACGAACTACGTTTACCATGTACGTCTGCAGCACAGTGACTTCAAGGTGTGCATGACGATCTGATAGAAGTTTTTAAGTGGATAAAGGGATTTAATAAAGGAGGTAGGAAAAGTTCTTACGGCTTTAAACCAGGATAGAACAAGTAACGGATTCAAGCTGGAAAAGCGTAGATTTAGAAAGGAAATAGGGAAAAACTGGTTCACAAATAGGGTGGTGAATGAATGGAATGGTTTCAGTAGACAAGTAGTTAGTGCTGAGTCATTGGGGAGCTTTAAAGGGGAGCTGGATAGGTTCATGGATGGGGATGAAAGGTGGATGTAGGTAGTGTTAGGTGACAGGAACTACCACGTGTAGGTCTCGCGGCCTCTTGTAGCTTCCTTATTTTCTTATGTTCTTATGTAAGACCGCCTTCGCTTCCATTCATGGCCTGGGGAAGAAGAAGATGCAGATCTTGTTGGAGAAGAGGAGGCAGTCACCATTTGGCACCCCCGTTTTGGATAAACGTGGGTTACAACCATCACCAAGAGCCATCACTGGAACCATGCTTGATCGTGTTCATGAACACATCCGGTCCTTGCCAGTAACCAGCAGCCACTACAGCCGTTTGACTACACCACATTGACAGTACCTGGAGGAGGGCAGCAGTATTGGGGAGCTCCACAATGCCTACATTTTCTGGATGAACCAGAATTACCCTGGTGAATGTAAGATAAGATTTTCATCCTATCTAGACACTTTGCAAGTACCAACTACAAGGTTATTGACTATACAAAGCGCCGCCACGTCAGCACGAACTAGGCGGACTCGAACCGCTGACCGAATGCACAGGGACGCTGCACATTGCGAGCTCACGTCTCTACCAACCTTGCCACCCTGACGGGCTGGTGAATGTAAGGTGACACAGAGGTTCTACCACACCATCTTCACCAGGGATTATAACATCGTGTTTAAACCTCCTAAGACTGATGTCTGTGCCACCTGTGAGAGGTTAGACATGTTAATAAGGAATGGCAGGAGTGAGGGCGAAGACGTCTCCACCCACGAAGAACATCTCCGGCAACACAAGGAGGAAGCTCAAGTCCCTCGTAGGGTCCTGCAAGAGGCAGAAGCAGCCCCAATAGCAGCTGAGGACGACCAACTACGAGTGGTGGCCATGGACCTACAGCAAACTCTGCCATGCCCATGTCTTCGTGCAGGTGTGGCCTTCTACAAGAGGAAGCTGTGGGTCTATAACTTCTGCATATACGACATCAGCCTGCAAGAGGCCACCATGTTTGTCTGGGATGAGACAGTCGCAGGGCGTGGTTCTGAGGAGGTCGCCAGCTGCTTGCTGAAGTGGCTGAAGATAAAGGCTGACGCAGGACATGACTTTGCAACTCTACGTGTGTTCTGTGACAACTGTGCAGGCCAGAACAAGAACATCTACGTCATCCTTATGGCCCTGCAACAGATACATAAGAAGCGTCTGTTCAGGATTGAGTTTTTCCTGACACCTGGCCACTCCTACATGCCCTGCGACCGGACCTTCGGCAACATTGAAAAGAAGATAAGAAAGAGTCAGTGTGTGCCAAGCCCCAAGGACTACATGGACCTCATTGCATCGGCTGTGACAAGGAAATGTAAGTATTAACGCCACCACATGTCTGTAAATTGAAAAAAAAAAGTTGTCCTGGCGACTTTAGTGTTATCTACAGCAGCGAGACCTAAGGGCGAGAAAGAACTAGAATTTTACCAGGTTACATTAGGTTAGGTTGGTAATTTTTTTTATTTTTTTTATCTCTCCTCCACTTTATAATTACGTTTCAGGGTAAATTTTTACACTAGGACCGAAATTCCCTACACAATTGGGACTCTGGTTTCTGTTTACGGTTTACCTTAATGGATTCTAAGAAACATTCTCTCCATGAACTTCTGTCGCAAATCACTCCTTACGGAGATATAATATGTTATTAGTAGGAGTATAGCAGATATGAAGGAAATACTTTGGAACTCATCCTTCCGGCTTTGACTGAAATGAACTACCGCACTGTATTGTATGCTTATTGTACTTCACATCTGTAAAGGTTCCAGCGTGCGCTCAGCCTTGGTTAACCCACACGGCCGCTATGAAATATGAGGTGCCTCAAAAAATTCTAAGTCCAGTTAGGTTAGGTTAGGTTAGGTTAGGTTAGGTTAGGTTAGGTATACTTTGTGGTTAAGGTTAGGTATACTTTGTGGTTAAGGTTAGGTTAGGTATACTTTGTGGTTAAGGTTAGGTTAGGTTAGGTATACTTTGTGGTTAGGTTAGGTTAGGTTAGGTTTGGTTAGGTTAGGTATACTTTGTGGTTAAGGTTGTTAGGTTAGTATACTTTGTGGTTAAGGTTAGGTTAGGTTAGGTTAGGTATACTTTGTGGTTAAGGTTAGGTTAGGTTAGGTATACTTTGTGGTTAAGGTTAGGTTAGGTTAGGTATACTTTGTGGTTAAGGTTAGGTTAGGTTAGGTATACTTTGTGGTTAAGGTTAGGTTAGGTATACTTTGTGGTTAAGGTTAGGTTAGGTATACTTTGTGGTTAAGGTTAGGTTAGGTACACTTTGTGGTTAAGGTTAGGTTTAGGTACACTTTGTTGGTTAAGGTTAGGTTAGGTACACTTTGTGGTTAAGGTTAGGTTAATTTTTAATATAGTGACTTTGATGATTTTTTTTGGGAGCCATAAATCACTTATTTTGCTTCCCCACCCAAAACCCTAGTTCCGCCAGTTCCCAGGCTTGTTGGCTATAGGGGAAGAAAAAAAGATAGGGTGAAGACTTCTTCCAAAGTTTTTACCGATATGAACAATTAAAACTAACCCACCCACTTTTGAACCACTAACCTAAACTCATCTAGGTTATATGGACAGTTTCACGGTCAGTTTTCAGACACTAACTATTTTTTCTTGGCCTACAATAGGTATTGTTCTAAGGTGCTAGCTTTATTTTGCGCAACAACAAACCAAACCAACCAAACCAAACCAAAAAAAAAAAAAAAAAAAAAAAAAAAAAAAAAAAAAAATATATATATATATATATATATATATATATATATATATTATATATATATATATATATATATATATATATATATATATATATATATATATATATATATATATATATATATTGTAGTTAAAAGTTAGGTTAGGTTTCTTTAAAACCTATAAGGTTAGGTAAGGTTAGGTTAGGTTACATTTTTTTTTTTTTTTGGTTTGCGCAAAATAAAACAAGCACCTATAACCCAAATGTGCATTAAAAAAAAAGTGTCCGCGGCAAGGGAAGAGCAGAGGCGATGCAGGTCACAAGAGGAAGAAGAGTGAGGCGCACGTAAATACTTATCTCGCCTCCCTATGAACTACATATCATATCTCCAAAAATAATGATTTGCGACGGAAGCTCATAGAGAATGTTTCCTAGAATCCAATAAGGTGAACAGAAACCACACTCCCAATTGTGTAGGCAATTTCGGTCCTAGTGTAAAATAATACGCGTTTTAGAGGTCTCTGAAGGGATCTGTGAAGGTCTGGAGGAAAACGGCCACTAATAAGGGCGGGCAAGGCGTCTAGAATTGTAGCCCCCCAGGAAGGCTGTGCCATGATGCCATGACAGGCGTGGCGGCTGACCTGTCTTTCTCCGGAAGGCACCGGTGAGGCGGAGGACGGCGTCCCAGCGTGTTGTGGCGAGGGCTGCCACCAGGGTCAGGTCAAGGCAAGGCTGGCCACGGTCAGGGCCAGGAGTTACAGTGTAGTCCTAACACACGGTGGCAGACTGGGAGTGGCGGCGTGGGCGGCGGAGGGACAGTGGCGGGGCAGCCGCGTCAGTGGCCGCCAGGGTTGCCAGACAGGCTGGTCTCAAAATCCCTAAATATTCTGTGAAAAATCCCCAGAAATCCCCATTTCATATATTTCCATACCTGTTATAAAAAAGCTGAAATATATGCTAGTAGTAGTAATAGTTTATTGACAAAGTTTTTACAGAATTTTTAACGTCATAACAAAAAAACAAAAAAATATGATACACTTTTTGTTCAAGTAAAAATAACACTACTAAATGCATTGACAAGAAAAGAGGGCGATAGTTCTATACTAAAAACTATCTCAAAGAAAACACAAAGAATGACACTATTATTAACAACCTAACAAATAAAACACAGCAAAACTGCCTCCAAAAAATGACTCAATAATGATATCATACATTACATGCATCATATCATGCTACATAGATAGCTACTCCACATGTAAATTAAAATTCCCATGTTGATTTTAATGTACAAATAAAATAATTCATACTTTGTTTTACATAATATATTACATTACACAGGAAGTACCGTAGCATAATTCACTTTTTTATTATAATCATCACAAGGACTGAAAAAAAAAAAAAGGGCAGTAATAGGATACAGCCTCATGAGTATTAATAAAAAATACATTTAATAAAATTTTCTACTTAAGGCTGATGGGGATGATATATTTCCTTAAATTGCTTACCTACCGTAGATAACAGTGAAGCAAGAAATATGTAGAAATATGATACTGAAATAAATGAAAATATTAATGCTCTTAGCCTCTTGGGGAAGTTAAATAATCCAACTAATATTCTGGACATACTGTACTAAGCCAGAAAGAAAGAATAGAATAACACATTTGCATACTAAATACTATATCATCACTCGAATCATCACTTTCATGGCATTTGTAGACATCTGAAGTCATCATGTTGACTAGTTTATCATTTATCATATCATCATCAATGGCACATTCACCTTTTTAGGCATTAAATCAATCAATCAATATCATCATCAAAAGTCCCCAAATCGAGAGTGTATGTCCCCATCAGTGCCCCGAAATCCCCAAATCTAGAGACAAATCCCCAAATCTAGAGACAAGTCCCCAAATCTGGCATCACTGTTTACAGCCTTACAGCCCTGGTCTTGGTCTTGGTGTGGGAGCACTGCGGGGATGTGAACTTTTGTTGCCCACATTGTCATACCGAGCCACCAGGTGTGTCAGTTGTCATCGCCATATCATATCATGTGTAGGGATGAAAGTAACACAATCTGCCTTTTCCCTGACACACTGCGCTGCTGGAAGAGAACCAAGTAGGGTTCCCGTCAGAAGTTAGTTTCTTACCTTTGTCTTGGTAAGGTTAACCTTATAAAATACCCTCTCACAATCTGCGTTCCAATTAATGCGGCAAGCAACGCTCCAAGGCAAGGATACTATTATCTTTGGTCCAAGTCCAAGTCATCCAAAAAGGACCAAAAGCGAAACTCAGAACTCTCTCTCTCTCTCTCTCTCTCTCTCTCTCTCTCTCTCTCTCTCTCTCTCTCTCTCTCTCTCTCTCTCTCTCTCTCTCTCTCTCTCTCTCTCTCTCTCTCTCTCTCTCTCTCTCTCTCTCTCTCTCTCTCTCTCTCTCTCTCTCTCTCGCCGAAGTTGACATTGACCGATTTTTTTGTGTGCAATGATCATTTTTGCATGATTTAATAATGAAATTTAATTTGTCAGTCAATTATCGTATTTTCGTGTACGATTCTCAAACTTGCATCGTAAGTACATCGTACGAATAGTCAAATTATCGTCCAAATACGATAATTATCGTACAATTAACAACCCTGGGAGGGATCCGATCGATCCGCTGTGATTTCGGGGGGCAGCCTTTGCTCCGGCCTCGCGGCGTATTCTTCACTTTCTTTGTTGCTGATCTGTCTTTTCTATTTCATTTTTACTGTTTTGTCCCTGTCACTTTCTTTTTCACTTCACTTTCGGTCCCTTGTTATTGATCACCTTTGCACTTCACTTCACTTGCTCTGTTGTAGCTTTTTCTCTCTTAGTTTCCAAAAGTTATGTATCACCTCCTTAATGTTTCTTTTTTCTTCTTTACTTTGATACTCAAATAGAACACTTCCTATGATACTCTCTTTGTCCTCCTCGTACGGCTGTTGTAGTCTATCATACTATAGGTGTCTTGCACTGACGTCACGATCTAGCGGTTTCAAGCCAAATGCCGCCCGTCGGAGCGAGCTGGAGGACCAACAAACTCCACTTGCCGCCCGTGTTTGCCAGCTTAATTGTAATTTTCCCCTACCAAATATATGTTTATCAGTATAAAAGATATACTGCTATCTTCGGAAATGTTTGTTCTATAATATTATCAAATAAAAAACCGTAAAACACACTAAAGAAAGGCCATTATGAGACTCAAGAAATATGCATGAACATATATATATATATATATATATATATATATAATATATATATATATATATATATATATATATATATATATATATATATATATAATATATATATATATATATATATATATATATATATATTATAAATATATTTATATATTATAATTTATTCTTTGCAAAGGGGGGGGCCATGGCCGCATCCCCCCCCCTCGGTACGCCACTGTATGTAGCTACACTGTATGTAGAAATTCCTTGGTCAAGGCTATGATGGTGCGTCAGTGATGAGTGGCAGACACACAGGAGTGGCAGCACGCATGCAGCAAGAGGCACCATTTGCTTTCTATGTAGTACACTGTCATGCCCATCGTCTAAACCTTGTTCTTATAGATGTTGTCAAATCTTTACCAGATGCTGCACACTTCTTCTCATTATTGGAAAAACTGTATGTATTCATCAGTGGATCTTATGCCCATGCAAAATGGTTGGATGTGCAAAAGGAAATGTATCCCAATGAGCAAACGAGAGAGCTACAACGACTTTCAGATACCAGATGGGCTTGCAGGTATGATACTTGCAAAGTAATGAAAGAGACTGAATGCCGTTCTGCGTGTTCTAGAAGGTTTAGCAAATGACTGCAATGCTGACAGAGCTATTGATGCAAGAGGACTTTTAGGTCAAATAGATGCTGGGTTTGCTATGAAGCTAGCCATTATGACACATATTCTTGATAGGATAAATCAGTTATCAAATTTGCTACAATCAGCCAATCTTGACATGGTAAAAGCTGTAGAATTAATTGAAACTGTAAGAGCCCACCTTGAAGAAATGCGGTCAGACCAAGCCTCTTTTGATGCTTTGTGGGATGAAGTTGAGAGAAACTCAGCAGCTCATGATTTTGATACTTCAGAGTGTAGAATGTGTAGATCACCAAGGTAACGGTAACTGTCTACAAAATTGCAGGATTTTGTTGTTACTGATTATATTGGAAAACAGTGAGGGAGCACACACTCTGATTTCAGTGTTAAGGATTCAACACGAATTAACTTCTTCTATCCTATTCTAGATCATATGTTAACAGAAATGACTTCAATCATGAAGCATGTGAACTTATGAAAGCATTACAGGCACTGAATCCACAAAGTACTGAGTTCTTATCTTTTGAGAAAATGTCTGGACTTATTCATGCATTTCGTGCTAATGAGGAAGATCTTAACCATGAGCTGCACTCTGCAAAACGCATGTTAGAAAGACGCTATAAGGATGTAAGTGACAGTGAAAAGCCCAAATCACTGTTAGGTTTAGTGAGAATTCTTGGTCCATATGAAGAGGCATTTCCTGAGTTATACAGACTGGCCAAAATTTCTGTAGTATTACCTGTGTCATCAGCTTCAGCAGAGAGAAGCTTCTCTGCTCTGAAATTAATCAAAACTACACTGAGAAATACAATGGGCAATGAGAGATTAGGTAATCTTGCTGCGTTGTCAATTGGAGAGAACTGAACTCGAGAAATGCCAGTGGTCGCTGGCAGTTTTAACTCAAAGTGTTCTGGTTTCCCGACTAATATTTGTCATAAATAAATTTCGCGATTAATTGATGCACCTCTGAATACTAAAAAAGAACTTCTTCTGTTTTCTATAAGTGTATGCATGCATGCATTACATTGAAGTCTTAAGATAGCATTTATGCAAATTACTCGCTCGGTAGCAGAAGCTTAATATATTTTTTCATGATATTTGATGTAAATGGCGATGTTCACACTGTTTTCTAAGACATACTGCTGTTCTGCAATATTGTCAAATCAATGCAATGCCTTGGAAACAAATAATAAAGAATGCCGAATCGGCTGTGCTGCGACAATGTATTATAATAGTGGGCGAACGTCCGCGGCCGGGGAGTGGGCGCGAGAGATTGTGGCGGGACATTGATCAAACATTGCCACTTCACGCGTTTCGACTTTATTCTACTTTCCAGGCTTCTTATCTGATTGATACACAATATAACAGAACTATGACTGCCTAGTAAAGTAACTTCTAAACATTCGTTATTGACTATATAATATCAAAGTAGCATTACCTTCGCCTCCTCACATAACTACTTGTTATTTGTATTATAACAGTTTCACGTAATGAGCTTCTATACAATATACATATAAAGAAAACGTCTAATATTATATTTTGGTTTAGTGCAGTGGATAAGCCAATTTTTTATCAAGTTGACCAACTTTCGAACCAAACTTGTGAGTTAAAACTGCCAGCGACCCTGGCATTTCGGAGTTGCAGTTCTCTCTAATTGAAAGCAGGCGAGTTAAAAGCCTTGATTTGGAAGAATTTGTTGATAAGTTTGCTGAGAACCACAAGAACAGAAGAATTCTGCTTACGTGAGGTATTCTCACTTTCTCAGTGGACATTTTTATTTTATTTGCCTGCTGCTTTAAAACTTCTGCATTTTTCTTTATTTTCAGTAGCAATTATGTTATTTCTATTTTGCATAAGTGGTAATATATGTATTTCATTTTTTGTCATGACTGCTTTATTTCGTTCTCCATCAGCAACTGGATGATACCCTACAGGACTCAACACACACTCCTAGAATAAAATCTAATAACCTTCCATAGTCCATACGACATCAGATAAACTCTTGATATTGGTCAGAATGCAAAATATGCAAGGGGGGGGGGGTCTTGGCACTGTAAGTGAAAGTAAGTCCCCAGTCCCCACCAAACTCCCCAGCTGTATGGGCTTGTTCAGCTCATCTAGTGCCCACCCATAGTCAGCTGTGCCCTGCCAGGTGCCCACCCAATCATAAATACCTAGCTATGCCACTGATAGGCAGTGGAATCGATTCCACTCAAAGGAATCGATTCCACAGATATTTCACATTGAGTTCTTTATAGTAAACAGTGGCAGCGTAGAGAGTTGTTATATACAGTATTTTACAGTTATGATATTATACAGTATTATATACACAACTTTTAACAAATAAATCCAATGCAGGAGTAAGAATAACGATACTACTACTACTAGTGCTACTACTACTACTACTACTACTACTACTGCTACTACTACTACTAATGATAATACTACTACTAATAATAATATTAATAATAATAGTAATAATAATAATAAAATATGCTTCATAAATCTAACGGGGCACAGAAGGCAGGATGAATCGTAAGAGCTACACGGAATGAAATCTAAGCACAGCTCTCTGGCAGTGCGCGAGAGGAAACGATTCAGGAATCGTCTCGTGCTAAACGATTCCGGAATAGTCTCGTGCTAGACTGATCGGTCCTCCTATGCGGCGCGCGAGGCGAGCTAGCAGCAGAGGCGGCGCGCGAGAGGAAACTATTCCACCGATTCCACCAACCTCAAGAATCAGAATCGTGAATTTCCAAGATAACGATTCTTACCCACCGCTATGTAAGGTTGTACGATTCTTGCCCACCGCTATGTAAGGTTGTACGATTCTTGCCCACCTCTATGTAAGGTTGTACGATTCTTGCCCACCTCTATGTAAGGTTGTACGATTCTTGCCCACCTCTATGTAAGGTTGTACGATTCTTGCCCACCTCTATGTAAGGTTGTACGATTCTTGCCCACCTCTATGTAAGGCTGTACGATTCTTGCCCACCTCTATGTAAGGTTGTACGATTCTTGCCCACCTCTATGTAAGGCTGTACGATTCTTGCCCACCTCTATGTAAGGCTGTACGATTCTTGCCCACCTCTATGTAAGGCTGTACGATTCTTGCCCACCTCTATGTAAGGCTGTACGATTCTTGCCCACCTCTATGTAAGGCTGTACGATTCTTGCCCACCTCTATGTAAGGCTGTACGATTCTTGCCCACCTCTATGTAAGGTTGTACGATTCTTGCCCACCTCTATGTAAGGTTGTACGATTCTTGCCCACCTCTATGTAAAGGCTGTACGATTCTTGCCCACCTCTATGTAAGGTTGTACGATTCTTGCCCACCTCTATGTAAGGTTGTTGTAGCCTCGCACTTTTCTTTCTTTCATTATAGCAGGCTGGACACCATAACAGGAAATGTTTTAAGTCCTCCTTTTCCGCCCCACACAGGTCACAAATTATTTCTTCTGACACACCTCAAACCAGTTAAGAACATAAGGAAGCTACAAGAGGCTGGGAGACCTACACGTGGTAGTTCCTGTTACTTAACACTACCTACATCCACCTTTCATCCCCATCCATGAAGTTATGCAGCCTCCTTTTAAAGCCCCCTAATGACTCCGCACTAACTACCTAACCACTGAGTCCATGCCAATAATTTACCACCCTATTTGTGAACCAGTTTTTCCCTACAGCCAAATTCCCAACATCCGACTTGTCCAAACAACCGACTTTTTTCACCACCACATTGTGTCTTGTTTTGGCCATTTATTTTACTTAGTTTTTTTTTTAGTTTTTTATTATAGAAAACATTGATTTGTGGCTTTATTTATGCACGAATTTTACTTTCGCGTATACCACTGGCTCGGCCTTCAAGAGCTGCATCTTTTATGTTCTATACCATTTTGTCCTTACGTTTATGGTTACTGTGATATCCCAACATCCGACTATTCCAATTATCCGACCTACCTTCGGTCCCCCCAAGGTCGGATAATTAATACTTACCTGTATTTACTTTTTATTCTTATTTTTTACCTTTTTTTCTGTCCATTATTTTTTTCTCATCTCCTTTCATCCTAATATTCTGCTTTACATTCTTGCATTCTTCTTCCCTCTGGTATTTATTCTCTACCATCTTTGTGTTTACTCTTCATATCTCTTATCTTCACTCCCTTTCTCTGTCTCTCTATATATAATACTGTCCATGGTGTACAGAAGGCTGATGGCTTACAGTAGGCTGAACTCTGTACAATAGAGAACTTCTATATGTCAAGGAAATTCAGATTGATTGATTCATTTAATGCCAAAAAGGTGAAAATGTGCCAGACATCAGAGGTCATATGGCATTATGGCAAAGCATAATGAAGGGGAGAGGTTTTAGAGAGAGAGGAGAGAGAGAGAGAGAGAGAGAGAGAGAGAGAGAGAGAGAGAGAGAGAGAGAGAGAGAGAGAGAGAGAGAGAGAGAGAGAGAGAGAGAGAGAGAGAGAGAGAGAGAGAGAGAGAGAGAGAGAGAGAGAGAGAGAGAGAGAGAGAGAGAGAGAGAGAGAGAGAGAGAGAGAGAGAGAGAGAGAGAGAGAGAGAGAGAGAGAGAGAGAGAGAGAGAGAGAGAGAGAGAGAGAGAGAGAGAGAGAGAGAGAGAGAGAGAGAAGAGGAGAGGAGGAGGAGGAGAGAAGGATTGTTACAGAGGAGGTAGAATCAGATGCAGGGATGGGAGAGGAGGATTGTTACAGAGGATGGTAGATTCAGATGCGCAGGGATGTTGGAGGAAGGAGTAAATGGGGAAGGACGATGGAACGGGCAGTAGGTAAAGAACGGGGGCAGGATAGTAGGACATGTTGGACAGTAAGAGGAGCTTGACAGGGAAGGAGACGTGCCAGGAGACTTTCTCTGTCTCTCTTCTTTTTTTCTTTATTTCATTCCTCTAAATCTACTGTGTTATATTTGATCACTTCTTTATGCCTGTATTTCCCTCCTCCTCCTCCTCCTCTAAATCTACTGTGTTATATTTGATCACTACTTTATGCCTGTATTTCCCTTCCTCCTCCTCCTCCTCTAATCTTCTGTCCTTCATTGATCACTATTTATGTCTGTATTTCCATCCTCCCCTCCTCTTATTCTTGTTATATAGTGACACTACTTTATGCTATTTCCCTTCGCTCCTCCTCCTCCTTAAACTACTGTGTTTATTTTTACACTGAATATGCCTGTTCCCTTCTCACACTCCTATTCGTACTTCCTCTAAAGTACCGTAGTTATTTATCCTTCTTTAGCCTGTATTCCCTCCCTCCTCCTCCTCTAAATCTAGCTGGTTATATTTCTTCTCTTCTCCTCTCTTTCCTCCTCCTCCTCTCTCAAATCACTGTAATTGTGCATCACTATTTGCTGTATTCCCTCATCTCCTCTCTTAAATCTACTGTTATAGTTTGATCATTCTTATGCCTGTATTTCCTCCTCACTCTCTCTAAATCTACTGTAATGATACATTCTAGCTGATTCCTCTTCTCCTCATCTATCTTCTTGTCCTCCATAGCCTAATTATGCTTCCTCTTTCATCACAGTCGTTTTCTTTTAACGAGGTGAAAATCCATTCATCTTAAACTCCTTAAAATGGTCCCCTGTTACCTGATAAGTTCCTAATCATAAATACAGTACATTAGAAGCGTAACTTTACCTTCTCCTGGCAACAGTAATCATCCTAGAAGCACAAGGGCAGTTATATTTCTTCCCTCACTCACAACCAATCATTCCTTAGACAAAATTAACAGAGGTGGCATCTCAATTTACATTTACTTACCCACAATTAACACCCTACATTTTACAGATAGCCTTTTCACAATCTGCAATCCCCAAACTAATTTTGACACCTACAATTAAAAAAAAAAATGTCTCTAGACTCTTAAGCATCTCTAGACTCTTAAACACCTACAATTAAAACAAAACCCCTACAATTAAAACAAAAAATGTCTCTAGACTTAAGCATCTCTAGACTCTTAAACACCTACAATTAAAACAAAACCCCTACAATTAAAAAAACAATAAAAATCTCTAGACTTAAGCATCTCTAACTCTTAAAACACCTACAATTAAAACAAAACACCTACAATTAAAACAAAAATATCTCTAGACTCTTAAGCATCTCTACTCTTAAACACCTACAATTAAAACAAAACACCTACAATTAAAACAAAACACCTACAATTAAAACAAGGAATGTCTGTAGACTCTTTATTAGTGTTTAATACTTGTGTCTTGCTATTCTGTTTCTGTCTGTACTTGTTACTTGTCCTTCACAATTGTCTTTGTCCCTTTTAGTGTTTTTCTTTACTTTTACACTTCACAGTCTACTGGCTAGTAATCACTAGTCTAAGTAATTACTAATCTTCCTCCTCCTCCTCCTCCTCCCCTCCTCCTCCCTCCTCCTCCCTCTTCTGGTTCAGCATGTGGAGGTTGGCAACTAATCCCAAGTTCCAGCACGCACTGACTGAGTGACTGAGTGACTGTGCTACACTTAGTAAGTTGACAGTTGGCAGTGTCGTCTCCACAATATTTGTGGGAGCTTATGATCACGCGGGCACTTGCCACTTTGAAGGTGGTGACCGTCACAATTATTGCGATTGCGCTTCAAAATTTTGGCATCCCGCAATTCCGCAATTTTTTCAGGCATCAGCAATTGCGCAATTCCGCAACCGAATAACCCATTCCACAAGTTGCGAATTGCGGACTAAAATTGCGGAATGCCCACCTTTGAAAATCCTATAAGTTAACCAGTAAAATCATCCTTACAGGGTTTCATTTCACCTTTATTCAGTTCACTATGTACACGTTTCTACATCTATACGTGTGTCTGTCTACGTATGGCAAGCAACCGGCCGTATCTACACTCCCTCCGCTACACGTCAACACCGACTGACGCAAACAACGTAATGTATAAACCAACGGAACGCAGCAAGAATACACGGGGCGATACATACATGGGGAGAATGTGTTGAGGGAGAAATAAAGATGTAGGCAGTAAAATAAGAACAAGTAATAAAGAAGATAAGATAAGATTTTCATCCTATCTAGACACTTTGCAAGTACCAACTACAAGGTTATTGACTATACAAAGCGCCGCCACGCCAGCACGAACTAGGCGGACTCGAACCGCTGACCGAATGCACAGGGACGCTGCACATTGCGAGCTCACGTCTCTACCAACCTTGCCACCCTGACGGGCTAATAAAGAAGAAGTAATAAAGTTAAGAAGTAATAAAGTTAATAATAATAATAATAATAATAATAATAATAATAATAATAATAATAATAATAATAATAATAATAATAAGGAATAAGGAATCAATTAGAAGAGTAATAAAGAAGGACGTTGGAGTAGCGTAGTAAAATGGCAAGGGTTGTAACACAGGTTGAAGTTCCCAAACTCGGCAACACCCAAAACTCGGCTGTGGTTCCGGATTTTCCACAACCCGGCAGAACACCCAAAACCCTGGGCGTAGTTGCCGGGTCGGCCGCTGGGTGCCACCACACTAGGCCGCTGGGTTTCTCCCGCCGATTTGTTTGTTGTTATTGTTCAGTGGTGTTGTGACTGTAGAGTTGTGTACACTGTTATTTTGTGTACTTCTACAGGTCTGTTATTGGTATTATGGCTCCCAAACCATTTTTTTCCCCTTAATATATCTACGTTCTAAAAGTCGGAAAATTCCATTACTCGGCTCGGCGCTGGTCCCGAGGTTGCCGAGTTTGGGAACTTCAACCTGTATATCGTATAGGTTGGCATATAAGACTTCATTTCAACATTATAAATCATCGCCCACCAAAAAAAAAGGTCATCTTACTTACACTCAAAGTATAAAATGTGAACCTTAAATCTTATAAAAAGTGAATACAGAATTCCCTCAAACTAGGTAATAAGGTAAAGATGGGGCCTACGCTATGCTGGGCGTGGCCTCGGTGCTCATCTCCGTGGCATTAGCATTAGAGCCTGTGGTGGGTAGGAGCAGTTACCCCAGGACACAGGGCTAGTGTGACATCAAGTTACCAGTTACCCATTTATCGACCAACCCCGAAAGGAAGGACGAGCAGCTGGGTGGGCTGGCCGCTGACTGCCCTGGCCCAGGATTCGTACCAGGTCCCAGCAGATTCTGAGCCAGGCACGCTAGCCACTACACCACGGAGGCGATGGAGGCTAGGTAACAGAGACCATGTAATTCTGCCAAGGTGACGAGAGACCACGGAAATGAGGCGAGCGCTGCATCACTGAGCTACCCGTACCCTAGATCCCCTATGTGATAGTCCAAGTATAGCTATAGTTTGGTCCAAGACTTCCACTATAGTTTGGCCCAAGACTTCCACTATAGTTTGGTCCAAGACTTCCACTATAGTTTGGCTCAAGACTTCCACTATAGTTTGGTTCAAGACTTCCACTATAGTTTGGTCCAAGACTTCCACTATAGTTTGGCCCAAGACTTCCACTATAGTTTGGTCCAAGACTTCCACTATAGTTTGGTTCAAGACTTCCACTATATGCGTTATGGTTTCCCCAAGACTTCCACTATAGTTTGGTCCAAGACTTCCACTATAGTTAGATTAATGTGGTCCAAGACTTCCACTATAGTTTGGTCCAAGACTTCCACTATAGTTTGGTTCAAGACTTCCACTATAGTTTGGCCAAGACTTCCACTATAGTTTGGCCCAAGACTTCCACTATAGTTTGGTCCAAGACTTCCACTATAGTTTGGCCCAAGACTTCCACTATAGTTTGGCCCAAGACTTCCACTATAGTTTGGCCCAAGACTTCCACTATAGTTTGGCCCAAGACTTCCACTATAGTTTGGTCCAAGACTTCCACTATAGTTTGGCCCAAGACTTCCACTATAGTTTGACCCAAGACTTCCACTATAGTTTGACCCAAGACTTCCACTATAGTTTGACCCAAGACTTCCACTATAGTTTGGTCCAAGACTTCCACTATAGTTTGGTCCAAGACTTCCACTATAGTTTGGTCCAAGACTTCCACTATAGTTTGGTCCAAGACTTCCACTATAGTTTGGTCCAAGACTTCCACTATAGTTTGGCCCAAGACTTCCACTATAGTTTGGTCCAAGACTTCCACTATAGTTTGGTCCAAGACTTCCACTATAGTTTGGTCCAAGACTTCCACTATAGTTTGGTCCAAGACTTCCACTATAGTTTGGTACCAAGACTTCCACTATAGTTTGTCCAAGACTTCCACTATAGTTTGGCCCAAGACTTCCACTATAGTTTGACCAAGACTTCCACTATAGTTTGCTCCAAGACTTCCACTATAGTTTGGTCCAAGACTTCCACTATAGTTTGGTCCAAGACTTCCACTATAGTTTGACCCAAGACTTCCACTATAGTTTGGTCCAAGACTTCCACTATAGTTTGGTCCAAGACTTCCACTATAGTTTGGTTCAAGACTTCCACTATAGTTTGACCCAAGACTTCCACTATAGTTTGGTCCAAGACTTCCACTATAGTTTGACCCAAGACTTCCACTATAGTTTGGCCCAAGACTTCCACTATAGTTTGGTCCAAGACTTCCACTATAGTTTGGTCCAAGACTTCCACTATAGTTTGACCCAAGACTTCCACTATAGTTTGACCCAAGACTTCCATTATAGTTTGACAAAGACTTTATAGTTTCACCCAGGCCTTCACAAGTTGCCAAGCGTATCCACGGTAATATTGTAAGATTTCACTATAGTGGTCATTATATAGATAGAAACTTCCACAAGTTGGTATAAGATACAAGTTGAAAGATGGATATAGGTCAAGCTTCACTATAGAGTAAGATACATAGTGATAAGATTCACTATAGTTGACAGTCATATAGTTGTCAGACTACTATAGTTTGACAAGATTACTATAGTATGACAAGACTTCACTAAGTGTCAAAACTTCCCGTAGATTGGCAGTAGACACTATAGTTGGTAGACGTATATAGTGTGGAAGACCATATAGATTCGTCCAAGATAATAGTTAGATAAGAACAGTAGTTGATAAGATCCACTATAGGACAGATACATAGTTGACCAGAGACTACATAGACCAGATAATATAGTTTGACCATAGACACTATAGTGGTAAGATTACATAAGTTGGAAGACTACTATAGTTGACCCAAAACTATAGAGTTTGGTAGACTTCACTATAGTTGCCAGATTCCATATATTGAAAAGGCGGTGTACAGTGTACATGAGTACGGAATATGATAGAATAAATAGAGAGTAAGTTAATAGAATAGGAAGAAAAGTAGTACAGTAGTAAACAGCGTAGACAGATAGAGTAGAGTAGACAGTAGTAGATATAGAGTAAAGTAGAGTAGACAGTAGTAGATATAGAGTAAAGTAGAAGACAGTAGTAGAAGAGTAGAGGACAGTATAGATATGGTAAATAATACAGTGTGAATATAAAGTAGAGTAGACAGTAGTAGATATAGAGTAAAGTAGAGTAGACAGTAGTAGATATAGTAAAGTAGAGTAGACAGTAGTAGATAGAGTAAAGTAGAGTAGACAGTAGTAGAGTAGAGTAGAGTAGACAGTAGTAGATATAGTAGACAGATAGAGTAAAGTAGACAGTTGTAGATAGTACAGTAGTAGATAGAGTAGACAGTAGTAGATAGATAGAGAAGACAGTAGTAGATACAGTACAGATAGAATAGTAGATAGAGTAGACAGTAGTAGATACAGTAGACAGATAGAGTAGATACAGTAGACAGATAGAGTAGAGTAGAGTAGACAGTAGTAGATACAGTAGACAGATATAGTAGATACAGTACAGATAGAATAGTATATAGAGTAGACAGTAGTATATAGAGTATGTAGAGTAGACAGTAGTAGATAATAGTAGACAGATAGAGTAGAATAGACAGTAGTACAGTAGTAGATAGAGTAGACAGTAGTGGATAGAATAGACAGTAGTAGATAGAGTAGAATAGACAGTAGTACAGTAGTAGATAAGAGTAGACAGATAGTGCAGACAGTAGCATATAGAGTATGTAGAGTATGTAGTAGTAGACAGTAGTAGACATACATGCATAGAAGACAGAGAGAGGGCAGTACTAGGGCACAAATACAGGCAGACTAAGACATGGTGTAATTAATACATTGAATACAAAAACTTAGGTGAATAAATACCTGCACAGAATGATGAAAATATATCCCATTTAGATAAGTAAACAATAAAATAATAATAAAAATAAGACCAATTGGCAGCCTGAGACAAGATAACATAAGGCATTTACCTCACCAGAGAAAATTATGTCGTAAAATAAAGAAAAACGGAAGAAAAAATTTATCTGCGGAAATATGAAATGTCATGGAAAAAATTATCAGATTTGAAAATGATCCGAAAATTCCTTAAGTCATAATGATACAACATAATGATAATAAATATGATCATGATAACACAGGCAATCCATCACGGCACTAGTCCAGATGAACGCCGAACTTACTCTGGTGGACGAACATTTTCTGGTAGTTTGTTTTTATAATCTCTGTTGTGCGCATTTCATTATTTTGTTTTTGTTGTATTATAGATTAGTTAGTGGTAGGTTAGGTAGTTAGGTTAGTTGGGTTTGGGTACAGTAGTAGTTAGGTTAGGTTAGTTAGTTTAGGTTGGTACAGGTAGGTTGGGTTGTTAGTTGGTACGGTTAGTTTAGTACAGGTTAGTATAAGTATAGATTAGATTAGGTTAGGTTAGGTTAGGTAAGGTAAAGGTTAGGGTAGGTACAGGTTAGGTTAGGTTAGGTAAGGTTAGGGTAAGTATAGATTAGGTTAGGTTAGGTAAAGGTAGGGTAGGTATAGACAGTGGTGGGCGCCGTTAATCAAAAGGTTAATTTCGTTAACCGTTAATCCGTTAAATCAAAAAATTAACTTCGATAACCGTTAATCAGTTAATTCTTAAAAAATGTAACGGAAGTTATCGATAAACCGTTAACGTTAATTTTTATTATAGAAAAAAAAAAAAAATCAGTTTTTGCTCTAAAACCACCTAAACCACCTTTGTAAAGTGCCAACACTATAAATCTGCCTTTTGGGTTTTTTTTAAGGGCTTTAGAACCCAAAAACTATAGGTTTTTTTTTGCTTTAGTTAAAACAAGGCAGATTTTATAGTTTTAACTTTTTTAAAAACCTAAAAAAGGCTGATTTCATAGTTTTGGCCCTGTTTTAGGTTTTTAAAGGCCTTTACAGCCAGAAAAGGGTGAAAACGTTTACCGGTTTTTATGAAATTTTTGGGTTAGACGGACTTGAGTTAACGGAAGTTAAATGTAACGGAAGTTAATTAGTCCAATAATGATTTCCAAAGTTAACTTAAAGTTAAATCGTTAACGAAAATGTTAACTTCGTTAATTAACGATTAACGGATTAACGGTTTGGTGCCACCTTTGTGTATAGATTAGGTTAGGTACAGGTTAGGTTAGGTATAGATTAGGTTAGGGTAGGTACAGGTTAGGTTAGGTATAGATTAGGTTAGGTACAGGTTAGGTTAGGTATAGATTAGGTTAGGGTAGGTACAGGTTAGGTAGTAAGATTAGTTAGGGTAGTAGGTAGTTAGGAGATTAGGTTAGGGTGGTACAGGTTAGTAAGTATAGATTAGGTTAGGTAAAGTTAGTATAATTAGATTGTAGATAGTCGTAGTTCAATCTATTTTTTATAATTTTTGCTGCAATTCACACACACACAAAAAAAGATTTGCGACAGAAACGGTGAGCAGAAATATTCAAAACGCACCAAAACTTACCTACCAGAAAAAAATAGTTTTGTCCACCAGAGGTACTTCGCTGTTCATCTGGAAATGTCCCTTACTTAGAAACGTTGCACTTACGAACCTTCAGAGATGACAAGAAGTTCCTCCTCTCTCGCTATATACAGCCACTTCCCTACTTCCCTACTTACAGACTCACAAACAAATTCAAGCTGCCTTATGTTCTTAACCCCTTGAGGCCCAGAACGTAATTTTAATTTTAATGGAACCACCATTAGACGATTTTTAGTGAATATAAGTAATATTTTATAGATATGACCTGTTTAGTATCCTTGTCGACTAACGAATTTGGTATATTTAGTAGATAGTAGATATTTTTTTACATTAATAATAGTTGTAATAGTGGTAGTGCTAATGGTAGTAGTAGTAGTAGTAGTAGTAGTAGTAGTGGTAGCAGTAGTAGTAGTTGTAGTAGTAG